>JAHBCN010019441.1:0-15917 GCA_019359885.1 Listronotus oregonensis
TTTTAAGCCCATAAATAATTCATGCATTGGAAGTGGCTCCTATAAAAACCACCAATCGCTAAAGGTTTAAAAGAAATTTTTAGGTTTTCTAAAATATTTAAAAACATCAGGAAGCAATACTCGAAACTAAGTGTTGTATTTAAAAAAATGTTTTTGTTACCACTCTTTTTTGGACAAATTTGTGTGTTTTAGAATATTGAAACATCATGTAATTCATCAGATCTTTTAATTTTTTTATTTTTTTTAAAGTGCGATAGCTTAGTCGCCATAGAAAATAAATATTTTGTTAGGCGATCCTGCATATTTGACCTAATTTTATTTATATTACTTTTAAAAACAATATTTAAAAAATATTTTTTAATAATAAATAAGTTAACCTATATACTCTTTTGGTTTAAAACTAACACATTTTGATTTATGGCCAATTAGTAAAAATAAATTGATATAAATATCATATATTAATTGCATTTGATAGAGACTAGTTCTGACTTTATATACAAAATTTTTCTAAAATAACAAATTTCCCAAAATTTTATTAATTATTATCTAAATAATTACACTTTTTTTTTACTTGTCATATATCTTTGATTTTCATAGCAATTTTGTGACCAGATATCAGCAAAATTTAAGACCAATACCATAAAATTTTCTACTAAATTGTTTTTGTTTTATTTTATGAAAAAACTTTGTTGGTAGAAACATAAAATAAATTACCAAAAACAAAAATGAGAAAAGGGCCGTTTATTCCAGTTGAAAAAATCTTTTTAATAAGCTTTTATTATCTTTGCCGTGGGATTTATTTAGAATTCAGGCATTTTAAGCATATTCTTGTGTAACAATAATGTAAAAGGAATCATTGTATACCCAAATTAGTACACTGTAAATTTTATTTACCAGTAATTAGATTAATTTTTAATTTAAATTACTTTATTTTGTTTTAACTACCCATTTTAGTAAAGTAAAATAGAATCACCTTTTTTTTAAATAATTTGCTTTGTTGGGGTAGGGTAATATAGCTGATTGTTCAGTTTGAAGGATTTCTTGTGTATTTTTTTTTAAGCAATTTTTCTTCTATAAACTATACACTTTTGGCTTATGAAATAAAGTTTAACTGAAAGGTAATAACTTTAATATTTGTATTAGCCTTAAAAAACAAAATGTAAAGTAACAAAAACATGTTATTTATAAAATCTCTTGTAAATAACATAAATGTTAATAAAGGTTTTTACTTCCAAGCCATTAATCAAACGCATAAAAAAACATTGAATTATATATATATATATATATATATATATATATATATATATATATATATATATATATATATATATATATATATATATATATATATATATATAAATAAATATATATATATATATATATATATATATATATATATATATATATATATATATATATATATTTATATATATATATATATATATATATATATATATATATATATATATATATATATATATATATATATATATATATATATATATATATATATATATACATTAAAAATAGAATAAATGGAAATAAATTCGACAAAAAAAAAATAAAACCTTTCTTACAAATCATACATAAGAGACGAGTCACAAGTTTAATTTTAACAACGTAAAAATATTAAAAACTGAAAACCATACCAAATAAAAAAAAATTACGAAATGATTGAAATTCAAAAATATAAAAACAGAATAAATCTAAAAACTGACACTAGACAATTTAATAAAATTTATAACTCTATAATTAAATAACACATTTAATTTAATTAAACAAAAAAAAATTAAATTAATAAAAATAAAAAAACACCCCTCTTTATAAAAATAACTTGATGGTAATTTAATAAAGGCAAGGCTCAACAAAAACTAAATACCTACAGTTTTTACCAACAACAAATGATAATGCATTCCTACCAAAATAAGATCAGTATAAAAAGCAAAGTTTTAAAAATGTGACGTGCTCCTCGGCTCGTGTTTGTATCTGTTTTCGTTAGTTTAATTATATGTGTTCATAATGCAATTGTTCTCTATTAATGTATATACCAGTATGTGATATGTAAATGTGTAATTATAAGGTAAGCTGAATGATCTAATGTAAACATAAAAACAATAATTAGGAAAAAGTGTTGCAGAGATACTTACCACTAATTGAAAAAGGCTAGGGAATTGCCAGCCGAAACGTCATAAAAATAAAAAAATACATTTTACTGGAAAAGAAAACACTTTTCCTTTATTCCATTGTAGTTTAAAGGACTGCAAAATATATATAGTATATATATATATATATATATATATATATATATATATATATATATATATATATATATATATATATATATATATATATATATATATATATATATATATATATATATATATATATATATATATATATACGTATATATATATATATATATATATATATATACTATATATATTTTGCAGTCCTTTAAACTACAATAGATAAAGGAAAAGTGTTTTTTCCAGTAAAAGATGTATTTTTGTTTCATTCTAGCCTTTTCAATTAGTGGCTTAAGTATCTCTGCAACACTCTTTCCCTAATTGTTGTTTTTATGTTTACATTAGATCATTCAGCTAACCTTATAATTACACATTTACATATCGCATACTGTGCTCTAATACATTAATAGAGGAACAATTCGCATTATGAACACATATGATTAAGCTAACGAAAACAGATTCTTGAACGAGCCGAGGAGAAAACGTCGCATTTTTAAAGCTTGCTTTTTATACTTGATCTTATTTTTGGTAAGAATGCATTATCATTTGTTGTTGGTAAAATATGGGTAGATATTTAGTTTTTTGTTGGAGCCTGCCTTTATTAAATTACCATTAAGTTATTTTTATAAAGGAAAGTATTTTTTTATTTTTATTAATTTAATTTTTGTTTTTGTTTAATTATACTAAATGTAAGTTATTTGAGCACTTATAGAGTTATAAATTTTATTAAATTGTCTAGTGTCAGTTTTTAGATTTGTTCTGTTTTTATATTTTTGAATTTCAATCGTTTCGTAAATTTTTTTATTATTTGGTATGGTTTTCAGTTTTTAACATTTTTACGTTGTTAAGAATAAACTTGTGACTATTATATTATGTATGATTTGTAAGAAAGGTTTTATTTTTTTTTGAATCGCTTCCATTTATTCCATTTTAATGTATTATATATATATATATATATATATATATATATATATATATATATATATATATATATATATATATATATATATATATATATATATATATATATATATATATATATATATATATATATATATATTAATTTTTCTTAAAACATTTACTATAATTTATTTTGTTTGAATTCTTGGGCATAGGTTTTTTTATTAAAAATGTATATTTAACTTGGAAATCCCTTTATCGGAGACTTAAGAATTACCTTTCAACAGCTTAGTCTTACTGAACATAAAATTTATAACGCAGATGAGACCGGATTATATTGGAAGCTGTTGCCCGATAAAATTATGTTAGAATTTTTAAAGAAACGGCGCCTGGTCTAACAATAGCTTAACAAAGAATAACTCTTTTGGGGTGCACAAATACCACAGGTTCACACAAACTAATGCCTCTCTTTTTAGTAAAATAAACACATGCGGTAACGTAATTTTTCTTTGATTTTAATTTTTTTTAATATAATTTCCATAATATACAACAATACAACAAGATATGTAAACAAACTACAATCAATTTCGAGGTAATCCCCGAGAAGAAATACATTTTGAAAAACCTCACCACGATAAGCGAAACGTCATGGAATAATTTGTTTTAATTATACATTTTTAATAAAAAAACCTATGCCCAAGAATTCAAACAAAATAAATTATTATATATATATATATATATATATATATATATATATATATATATATATATATATATATATATATATATATATATATATATATATATATATATATATATATATATATAAATACATTTTTTCTTAGTGAAAAAGACAAATATTTGAATGTTTCACTTTTTTAAAAAAGGCTCAAGTTCACAATTTAGGTAAGGTAAAAAAAAATGTCTTTATTTTACTTAAACAACCCGAATCGACTGCACAAATAGAAAGTGTTTTATAACCCAAGAAAAAAGTCCAATTTGTTCCAAATCAAAAATTTAAAATATTTTCATTTTTTAAGACACCCTTTACTAAAATAATCTAGAATAGCCCAACTGGTTTGGAAAAATGTACACCCATGTACCCGAAACATCAGAGATCAGAAATCAGAGATGTGTTAGCCAAATTTCTTGATCTAAACACAGAGAAGGTAATAAATATTACCTTAGAAAAACTGTATCGTTTTTCTATCAACAAGTTAAAGAATATTTTGGCAATTATTGCCCAAAATGAAAGAGAGTTTTACGTGTTAATGTCATAAGTTTTAACCCTTCGGAGAGCGGGTGATTCAATCAGGCAGACGGGCCAAGCGACTGCCCTTCTCCATTCACTATTTCTTATGCAGTACGCATCTGACGGCTACCTCTTTCACGCTCTTGCTTTCGGCCGTCCGGTAAGCGGTGAAAGCTCGAGCTTGATTGGATTAAGATCAGGCGCGGTTCGCGGATTTGTGCAGCGGTACCGTCGGCTTATCCTGCGCCAGAGCTCCTCATCCGGCCCTGTTTGTTTAGTTATCTTTAGATTAGTGGAGTGGTGCTGCCAATAATTATATGAATCCTACTAGTCACAGAAGATTTTAAATATTTTATAAAAAATAAGAAAATAATGTTAGCTCTCTTATGACTGTGGTAAAATAGCTTTCATGTCGACAGACGTCTTTCTGCAACACAAACTAATATGGTAATTATGACAAAACGACATGAACTCTAACCAAATCCTTTTAGAGTTTTCTTACTTTATATTAATATACTAACAATTATAATTTTAAATAAAATTTTATTTTTACTTTAAGGTTATCTTACTAAGGGTGGAGACTTGCCACCGAATCGTAGATTAGTGTTTAGATTTGTTGGGGTTTTTAAAAGAGTTTTTCTTTTTTGATTTTAACGTTCCGCGTATTCACAGGGGTCAATAGGGCTGAGCACTATACCCAGGAACCCGGCGAAAATGGTCCCATTGTATAAAAACTTTTCTGGCAAGTACCCAGAAGATTTTTTTATAAGGATTTTTGTTATTGTACTGTAGTCCAATTTTCAATTAACCTACTTATTAACATATAAACATTAAAGGGAAAAACAAGATGACTTCAAAGGTGACTCCATTTGGGTTAATACATTTTCAGGGATAGCGACATAAGCGAAAAAAATACATAAAAATAATTTTTTTAGCTTTAAATACAAATAACTCATAAATCATAATAGGCTTTAAAAAACTTTATTGCTTATTTAATATTACTGCTTATATAATAACAGCTTAAAAATTTCAAATGTTTTTGTGGCTATTTAGTTACTATGTTACTTTTCTTCCGGGTCGACGATATCGTCAATGCAACGCCAAAGACACGAATGTGCAAATGAAATGTTTTTAGAAAGCGAGTTTTTAAATATTTACAAAAATTAATTAATTTTACATATTTACCTTTTAAAATACGCCTTTAAAGGGCAAATTAAAATTGTTAAAATAGAATACATTTGGCAGGCAATCAAGCGACTTTCCTAGTCTTCTTCCAGTGATATTCTTTGTTTTTTTACTTAAAAAAGAGGTATCAACGTACAATATCATATAATTCTTACAGCCAGGGATATCTCGTGAGCAAAGAGAATATAAAGAAGAGGTCCTAATATCAAACCCCAAGGTACCCCTTTTTTAATTAACATAAAATCGTACTTAACGGTTATACCCAAATTGTATTTTTCTCTAACACAGTGCTTTTATCTCTCGAATATAAAGTTACTTCCTTTTTTGTTGGCCGTTCTACATAGATACGTACCTATAGATAACAAGAATATCTAGTAGTTTTATTTAATACCCGATAGTTAAATAAAATTGCACTTTTAACAGTTTACTAATATAATTATTTTGCATCGCATCCATACTTTAAAGTGATATTTAAATAATTAATTATTTTTGTTTAAATTTTTATATTATTTTCTAAACAAGTATCAAAATAAATTTTGCTTTTAAAAATCATAGTTATTTTAACAATTTAATTTTTTTGATTGGACTAAAAATGTTAAGTATTTTTAATTTAAATTTATTAATTTATACTTTTGGTAAACAAGTTCTTTTTTCCATTTTTGGGGCTTAAGTGGCTTTTAGGGCAACTTATGTGTAATTAAATAAGAATATTTAATTTTTTTGTATAAGGATGTGCCACTAGTTTACTTCTGAGTGGTTATAAATAATAAAAACAATCAAATTTACGTAAAATCAAAATTTCGTGGTTACTATGACATATTAGGATTTTGCTGTCTACTCGTAATGCATTATTGACGGCCTAACAAACCTAAAGCGATAAAAAATTGCTTAAAAAATGTTTCAACATATAACATAAGAAAGACAAAGTTAGGAAGATCTTTTGAAACATGCGCTAGAGTTGCTGGTTATCGGCAACTCTCTTGGCTAGCGTATGGAACGGCATCCGAAGCTAAGATGAACACAAGGCTTTAACTCAAGGATTGAAGTGTTAGCATACCGTGCTAATGAGTGAATGACATTCTGTGCCTTAAACAGGTGTCTCCAACGGTGCCTCTGAGATACAGGGCGACCTCTCAGAGTATTTAGCCTTACTGCCGTAATGCGGGGCTCTGCCATGGTGGACTATTACTTCCCTAGCTCCAAACATTGAAAAAAAGTGATAAAGGTGCGCTGACCGAAACGGATAAATCCATTTGAAGAGGTGCCACTCAAGGTCACAAGCAGACAAAGGTGCGCCGACCGAAACGGGTGAATCCGTTTCGTAAGGTGCCCCTGAAGTCACCGGCGCGGCGCCTGGTTCACGGGGAAGGACTAATCCATCTCGAACAAACAGGTGCTTAGGAAGGGTTCTCTGAATCCAAACAGAAGGCGGAAAGAACCACCTTTATAGGAAAAAGGGTTCCATGGCTTTAAACAGAAAGCGGATAGGACCTAGTTCCTGTAACAAGGACCTGGTAGCTACCCACGTCACTAGACCGGAAGAGGAGGGAATGATGGATCTAATCGTCTGCTCGTCATACTTTCCAGGAGACAGGGACACCAGAACACATCAGAACACATTGTGCTTATGTCCGGTAGCGACACGAGTAAGAGAAGATGTAAAAACTCTCTCCCAATCTGGTATCGGATTCATTAAAAGTCCGATCCTATTGGGAGAAATATAAAAAGTGTGAGCCACAATAGACCGAGCGGTCGCAGTGGAGGGCGTAAAAAATCCACTCAATTTAAACCTACCTACCTAGGTGAGATTTTCAAAATGCAGCATTTGAGTATATTAAAAATAGGTTAAAAACAGTAAATGACCAAACCGCATGAGGAGCGTAAAAAACTTGTTGATAAAATTCTTTAAAACGTTTACTACGTATGCTTACTAAAAGCCCATTTTTAGTTTAGTGGGCAATAATTTCAAACATTATTTTTTTACATATGACTAAATCTTGGACTTCTATTATCTTTATTTGCTAACTGATACACGATGTTTCGGTTAGTATAATTCTCCAACCGTTTTCACGTAATAATAAAACCAAGTTATCCAAAATCTCCATTCTGTGCTACCATGTGAAACAAAAACCAAATAAAATTAAATCGTTATAGAAAGTTCTTGTGCATTGTTGCTAAAGCTCATGAAAAGTGGTTTAATTAGTAAAGTTTTGAAGTCTAGGAGGAATCGACGCATGAGTACCGAAAACTATTCTACCTCAATTTTTTTTTAAGATCCTCTTTAAATTACCTTACTGATGATATAAATGACATGCATTGGCGCCACCTGGTGCCCTATTGTTTAAACCAAAATTGTTTAAACAAATGCAAGAAATTGTTATTTTTTAACCGGACAATTTTTTCTCATATTCTTTATTAAAATACAAATAAAAAGGTTTTATGACTTTTTACGATAGAGTTAATATTTTTGGAGATATGAATTTTTAAAAGTTTGAAAAATCCAAAATTTGGGTACTTTTGACCCATGAAAAATATATATTAAAAAAAAATAATAAAACATAAAAAATATGTTTTTTTAATCTTTATACAATAGTTAATAATATCCTTAATTGAGATTTGAAATTATTTATTGTTTATACACGTTTTTTAATTGTTTATTAAGCGCGCTCACAAGTATGCGTCTCTTACGTTTAAGTATCGCCGTCTCTATGACTCATACGCTGCATCATTATTTATATTTTATCTTAAAAACTAGTAACTTATTCAAAATTGTTCAAAAGAGTTATATTTTTAGTAATTTAATTTTATCTACAATTTGTTTTTATAATTTTTTTTTTCCTAAAATCAATTTTACAAAAGTTACTGTAGCTTTATTTTACTTGTAAGCGCGCCAAATAAACAATCAAAAAACCTGTATAAACAATAACATTTTTTAAATCTTAATTAAGGATACTATTAACTATTGTATAAAGAATAAAAAAATATCTTTTTTATATTTTATTTTTTATATATATATATATTTTTCCTGGGTCAAAAGTACCCAAATTTGGGACTTTTCGAACTTGTAAAAATTCATATCTCTAAAAATATTACCTTTATCGTAAATAGTGATAGGACCTGTTTTATTTGTATTTCAATGAAGAATATAAACAAAAATTGTGCGGTTAAAAATAACAATTCCTTGCAATTGTTTAAACAATTTTCGTTTAAACAATATGGCACCAGGTGGTGCCACGGCAATATCCATTTATATCATCAGTAAGGCAATTTAAACCGGAACGTATAAATAAATCGAGGTGAAATAGTTTTCGGTATTCATGCGCCGATTCCTCCAAGACTATTAAGCGGTGCAATTTTTATAATGCTATATTTCAAATTTGGCTGTAATAGTTTAAAACATTCTCCAGACTTGTAAAAAAAAACTTTAACTGTAAAATTTTTGTCGATTCCTGTACCTCTAAAAGAAAGCATTTGTAAAATAACCCTTGAATAAACTTTTGGTGTTAAAATATGGTAACATATTATATGCTAAAGTTTTGCACAGTCTACCCAAAATATTTAGTAAATTGTATACACTACTGTATACACGACCATAAAAAATGTCTTCACATTGTGCAATATATCTTTAGATCTAACTTTTTTTTAAAGTATTTATATAAAGCTCCCATTCTAAATGTTAAAAGGGGTCAAAAGGGTAGATGGGATATAGAGCGATAAAATATATCCATTAAAAAATAAAGTACAGAAGAAAGAACCTTTTTATAAAGGTTTTTACCCCCGATTATGGACAAAAAACCAAATATCAAAAATTATTCCTTAGGATAATGATCCGTTGTTTAGCGGTTATATAATTTGGTATTTTTTTTTTTGGCTAAGGTAAGTAAAAATAAATTGTTTTAGTTATTAATAAAAGATGTCCCAAAATGTACAGGGTGGGTATTTTATTAGGATCCTATACCTTTTCTGAGAAACTGCACACTGTTTAAAAATAGAGATGAAACAAAAGTTTCCTGGATTAATTTATTCTTTTAATTAATTTCACTTTTACATATACGAGAGGGTGTTCATTGTGTTGGCCGCCGGTGTTCACTTTCTTATTTTAAATGGGACACCCTTTTTATTATTACATATTTAGAAAGCGCTTTCAAAGGCAAGTTCAACGATATCTAACAGTATGGGTCTGTGTCGCAAAATTTCGGATTTATTAAAGTTTTTCTTTAATTTTTGATCTTTTTTTTTATTATATACGGTAAATATTCCTTTTTTTAAATTTGTTAAAAAAAATAACAGAAGCCTATTTTATCTATATTAACAGGCATTTTTTTATTTTAAAATATAGTGTTGCCATGTTTTGTCTATCATCAAATTTCTTGAGTTTTTTAAATGCAACTCCCTGTATATAATACCAAGTCTATATAAAGAATTAAAAGACCTTTTTAACAATATATAACAATATGGGTCGGCGAGTCACCGTTTCGAACTTAATAATAATTGTCTTCAGGAAAGGTATTTTTCTTTTTCCAACCACACTACACCCAGTATTCTTTATATTATAAATTAATAAAGGTTAATTAATCTTAGACCAAATTTATTGTACAAATTCATAATATTAAGTATACAGGATGTAGTGTGGTTGGAAAAAAAAATATGACTTTTCCTGAAGATAATCATCCATAAGTTCGAAACCGTGACTCGCAGACATATGTTGTTATACATCGTTGAAAATATCTTTTAATTCGATATATTGATTTGTTATTACATACAGAGGTTTGCATTTAAAAAAAATCAAGAAATTTTAGTATGGACAAAACATGGCAACACTGATTTATTTTTAAAACTTTAAAAAATTTGCCTTTAAGCGTAGATAAAATAAGCTTTTGTAATTTTGTTTTACGTTAACAAATTTTAAAAAAAGGAATATTTACCGTCTTTTTATTAATTTTAAGATAGGTCAAAAATTAAAGAAAACGTCAATAAATCAGAAACGTTGCGACACAGACCCATACTATTATATATCGTTGAACTTGTCTTTAAAAGCGCCATCTAAATATAGAATAATATATAGGGTATCCTTTTTAAAATAAGAAATTAAACACCGGTGCCCAACACAATGAACACCCTGTATATGTGAAAGTGAAATTAGTTAAAAGCATAAATTAATCCAAGAAACTTTTGTCCAAACTTTTTTTCTCAAAAGTCTGCAGTTTCTGAGAAAATATATAGTATCCTACTAAAATGCCCATCCTGTACGCACATTTTAAATATCATTGCATTTTTGTTTGCGTCATAGTAGGCTTCTGAAAATTGAATAGCTTTAATTTATTACAATTAATAACCATAAATTCTCCACGGCAGAACAGGCGTCATTATGGTAGAAACGTATTATAAATATGGACAATGTTATGCAGAAACAATTCGTAGGGCGCGAGACGTTTTTGGAAGAAATAGTCATATGACAGTGCAAAAAAATCTCGTGTTATTCACGAAAAATAAAATCTAACCTCTACGAATCACCGTTTTACGAATCACCGTTTAGTGCGCTCTTTGGTTCGGCGGCGGAATAATTGGGCAATACTTTTTTGAAGACGAGGGTGCACTAACAGAAAATGGCGAACGTTGTCGTGCAATGTTAGAAAAGTTTTTGTGACCTGAATTAGACAGAATTAATGTGAAAAATTTATGGTTTTTAACAGGACAGAGCGACCTATCACACTTCGCGTTAAATAATGGGACTTGTTACGACTGAAATTTATTGGTCGGGTCATATTGGCAATGGTGATCAAAATTGTCCACCACGATCGCGATCCTGCAATATAACACCATGCGACTTCTTTCTCTGAGATTTTCCAAAATCTTGTGTTTATGCCAATAAACCAGCCCCAATTCAACACCTCATTAAAGAAATTTGTCCACAATTATGAGAAAATGTAATATAAAAATTAGCAAACGATTCAAGAAAATTATAATTTTTTAACAGCAAGTGACTTGTGAGAACAAACAATAATAATAAATAGATAATTAATAATTTCGTCAAAAGAGCAAGGAATTGCCATCGAAGCCGCGGTGGACATTTGTCGGATATTGTGGTTCACACTTAATCATGATATGAATTCTTTCTAATCCCAGTAAAGTTTTGACATATTTCAAAAAATTAATGTGTTTTGTTAGCAAATAAAAATGTGCGTTCATTTTGAGACACCCTTTAGAAGAATAACGATTATTAGCATTGTCTAGATCTACGGTAAAACCACCTGGCTTGCGGGCCGGGCAGGGCAATAACTAGACTGATTTGTTTGGTGGTGATTTATCACAATTTCCTCTATAGTTATCCACCATGGCGCTTAAGGTGTATAATATACAGGGTGAGTTATGGGGAAATGTCAATACTTCAGGTACGTAGTTAGGGTCCAACAATTAACATAAAAGTCAATATGAATCCGAAAGGCCTTCGTTTCCGAACTACAGGGTGTTCACCACAGAGCTGACTTTAATAAGCTTGGAAATAAATGGTGGAATTTTTGAGAATTATAAAACCTAGCTTATGTTTTGCAGAATATAATTTAAGAACAATGATTTTATTAAAAATTAAAATATATATTTGTAGCATTTTGTTTTTTTTTTCATTTTGCTATAATAAAATCAGATGCGTCGTAATTTTTTTAAATCCAAATATCTTGAAAACGGTTGCTCTTATCAACTTATAACAGGTATCACTTTTTAACGTAAAAATAAGGAAACAATAATTTAATTTACTTAAAAATGTAATACAGGGCCGTACCAAAAAGTTGTGATTGTTTGAAATGGTAAAAGACGTGTAGCTGGCACCCCCTACAGGTAAAAGCTGTACTAAGATTAGGTTCGAATCCGTCATAGCAAAAAAACCCCAGATACCAATTTTTACTCCAATATTTACATTATCATAAATTTTATTAAAAAAATAAAAAAATAAAATAAAAACTTTAACACCCTGTATTTCAGAAACGCAGGCCTTGCGAACGCATATTTTTAAAGACTATTATGTTTATTTTTGGACCCCGACTACGTACCTAAAGTATTGAGATTTCCTCATGAATCACCCTGTATTTTATTTTGCATCTGTTAGGAAAGTAGTGGATAAGCTTCTATAGTATTGCCACGTATATTGCTTTAGATTTAAAGTCTTGATAATGCTGCCAAATCATATGAACTTTTCCCTGTTTATACCTACGCACTGTTTAAATTTTCCTTGCTTTCTTGGTTTACAGAAAACCACTTATTAAAAATATTTTTGGGCGAAAAGATGTTTATATTCTCATTTAAATATGCTTAAAAAGCAAGCAGATTTTCCTAGAGATTTTCTCTTGTCATAAATTTTGTTATCAGAATTTTTATTATGCAAAATAAAATTTGCTTTTCGCTTTGTTATAAAATTTTAGGATATTTAGTAACATTTTAATAAAATGTACTACCTTTTTGCAAGCCTGTGTTGTAATTTTTACAATACCATTTTTAGTAAGAATACTAAATACTTACATCTTTTTTAATCTGATAACTTTAAATAGTGGTTAAACTCACTTTAATGATTATCTTATTTGCCCTTTTATCCTAATAGAAGTGCGGTGGTGCCCGTAGCCAATAGACACACATATTATTAGAACACCGGGTCTGTATTCTGAGACGCCATTTGGTAGATTTACTAACAAAATAATAAATAGCTTTGTTTTGTTGCTTATTAAGAAACTGACCTTAAATTTAAAAAAAAAAAGGAAAAAGGTTAGTTTATTAATCTGATTATTGAGCACCACACATATTTTACAGAGTATATTTATATCCTGGCCATGCATAAGTAATTATCTAGCAAATTAGATTTACCTTAAACAAATTAAATTTTAGTATTAGGAGGCCAGAAATATCATTAATGGCAATACATCCATGCGTGCTACTAGAAAAAATAAAAAATACATGGGTATCTAAAATGCGAACATCTGGGTTTGCTGTTGGCTTTATTGGAACTTATTAAATAATATATATTTTTTAAAGGTTAAGTGAGGCTTTTCCAGTAATTTTAGTTTGGTGTTAATAAAAAAAAACCAATAATAATTTATTTTTAATATAAAGGGTTACATAATAACTCTTTTTTTTTAAGTGAAAGAATATATATTCGAATAATTCAGTTACCAACTTTTACTTAATTTAACATAAAAAACTTTATAAAGGGCCCTGATATTAATAAGCTATATAAGTTATACATGTATGTATACTAACACAATTTCAATAATGATAAATTAATAATAAAAGAACAAAATATTTATCTTGATATTGTGCGATTGTGCAAGGTATGATATTTAAATATTGTAAGATATTAATATACATATATACAGAATGTAACATAAATATGAAACGCTTGAAATACCTCCCACACCGTTTATCCAATTTTTATCAAACTATGTACCAATAGGTTCGAAATTACGCCGGATCGAATGGTGACCTTCGCGTCGTTGCCAATTGTACCGTTTTTCTGAAATCGAATGGAACTTCGTTTTTTTAACGGTACACCCTATATTTGATTCAGTTTTTAAGTTTTGCTTAAAATTGTGTATACTTTTTGTAAAAAGAATTTTTTTCTAACGACGATAATAGTTTCTAAAAGAATTAAGATTAAAGTAATACTTAATGTATTTTACCTACAAATACAAGAATAAACAATACAGAAGGCAATAGCTTAACAACAATAAACAAAACAAAACTAAATCAGATGCTTAAAATGTTGCCCATTTACTTCCTGAAAATAAGCTAAGTTCTGCGTAAAACATTTAGAAGGATGGCAGTTCCCTC
Source organism: Listronotus oregonensis (assembly GCA_019359885.1). Taxonomy (NCBI): domain Eukaryota; kingdom Metazoa; phylum Arthropoda; class Insecta; order Coleoptera; family Curculionidae; genus Listronotus; species Listronotus oregonensis. The sequence goes on from JAHBCN010019441.1 coordinate 14,398, forward strand.
TATTCTTCTACAATCTGCTGCTATCCTTAACTTTAAATCATCAAGGTCAGTGGGCTTGATTTTGAAAATGACATTTTTAGGTTGCCCCACAAGAAATAATCGAGGGGCGACAAATCCGGAGACCGAGCTGGCCACTCGATTGTGCCCCTACGTCCAATCCATCTTCCAAAAAAAAAAAACATTATTTAGATACTGCCGAACATTAGGGGCATAGTGAGTTGGGGCTCCATCCTGCTAAAACCATATTTCGTCACTTGGTGCTTGATTATTGCCTAAAATATCATTTTAAAATAATTCAAAAAAAAGTAAATTATTACTTTTTTTACTAATGGGAAAGTTTGTCGGACGTGCCGTAGGCGAGTATAGTAGTGAAAAAATTAAATTAACACAACTTACGATTATTTGGAAATAGCTGCACAAGAGCCAGGACAATTTCATTTCTTAAAAGCTGCAGGTATCTTTCCCCATTTAACGTCTCTTCTAAGAAGAATGGGCCAATAATTCTTCGCTCATTATACCAGCCCAAACATTTACTTTTCGAGGGAACTGGTTGTGATTTTCGCGTTTCTAGTGAGGGTTTTTTCCTGACCCAATAACGACAATTATGTCTATTAACAGCTCCGTTTAAAAAAAAGTTGATTCGTCAGAGAAGACTATCTGGGGGACAAAATCTGGATTGGCGTTGCAGCGCTCCATCATAATTTCACAAAATTGCAAGCGTCTGTCATAGTCGTCTTCTGAGAGCTCTTGTACCAGTCTTATTTTGTAGGGATGAAACTTTTTGGTTATTAGCAGGCGGTCTACTGACATATGGGAAATGTGATTTTCTTCTCCCAGTTTCAGAGCCTTATCACTACCTGTGGTCGGCCAGAGTGTGCAGCATCTTTTTCGTGTCCAGATTCACCGAATTTTTTAAAAACTTTGCTTACAGTAGATCTTGTTGACGGATTTCTGTCAGGATATTTGTCATTAAAAATATTACATAACTTCTTGTTGTGTTCTCATTCTGGCCCCATAACCCAATATCATTAAAATATTGATTCTTTGGGTTTCAGTTAAATAATCCATTTTGTGTAAATAATTTGTATAAAAATATTGACAATGTCAGATATTCCAGGTAAGCTTACATGTGCAGGTATTTGTGGGTTAAACACATTAAGTATTACTTTAATCTTAATTCTTTCAGAAACTGTTATTGTTAGAAAAAAAAAATACTTTTTACGGAAAGTATACACAATTTTAAGCAGAACTCAAAAACTGAATCAAGTGCAGAGTGTTCCGTTTAAAAAAACGAAGTTCCATTCGATTTCAGAAAAACGGTAAACTTGGCAATTACGCGAAGCTCACCATTCGATCCGGCGTAATTTCAAACCTATGAGTACATATTGGATAAATGGTGTGGCAGGTATTTCGAGCGTTCCATATTTATGTTACACTGTATATATAGATATATATATATATATATATATATATATATATATATATATATATATATATATATATATATATATATATATATA
>JAHBCN010019442.1:0-15995 GCA_019359885.1 Listronotus oregonensis
AATTTACATACATCAATTTTAAAAGCAAAATTATTTTTCATACCAAACACTACTATAGAAATAAAATTTTAATGCTAAAATATTTCGCAATATTCACATACAACAAACAAATTTTCGCTAGCAGCTGCATGTAAGTACCATTCAAAATTTTTAGGTTATAATTACTACTACTGGACCACTCTCAATATATTAAATATTATAACCTACTATCCTACACTGCCAAAGTGGACTAAGCCGCATAGTCCGTTATGGCATTGAAATTTGGCTTTTATATTCCAGTTGGACCAAACTGTTTGAGGCTGCCATCTATTTTCGAGTAGTCGAAGCTCACTTGGCCTACTTTGGCATTCACCTTTTGATATTTTAGTTGAATAAATTAATGTTATTTTAATATAACGAATATATATATATATATATATATATATATATATATATATATATATATATATATATATATATATATATATATATATATATATATATATATATATATATATATATATATATATATATATATATATATATATATATATATATATATACAGTAAAGCACAAAGCACTACTAACATAGGACGATCCTGGACGATTTTGGATGTACCTAGAAACGTTGCACGCATTGCTTATCGATCTCTTCCAGCAAACAATTTATTCGACGCGCGTCGGCCTACCAAGCGATCAATTCAATACGTTTATTTCTGAAATAATTCTTTACTATCGAACGCTCGACAGCTATAGTTGTACTGTCTCGATTATTTGCGACCAGAAAGTTTTTTTTAATAAAATAATAATTATTAATAATGGATGTTTATAAACTGGAAGAGAAAATTGAAATTATTAAATGGCATCACCGTGGAAATCTTTTTGGGGGAATTAGGGAATTATTTATTCATTTATTTTCAACCAGGCCAACTTTCACGATTTCCACTATTTACCGAGTCATTAAAAACTTTCTGACATTTGGTTGTTTAATTCCAAGAAAACATAAACATGATAGTGCCCCAGAAGAATACAATGAAAGGGAAATAAAGGAAATTATGGTAGTGGCAAGTGTTATTGAAAATCCTACATTTTTCATTAATACAATTGCAGAACAGGTTGATTTAAGCAGAAGATCAGTTGGAAGAGTGCTGAAAAAAAAATGGATACCGATCCTACAAAGTAAGAAAAACCCATGAAATTTTCCCTGATAATCTTTTTAGACGAATGCAATTTTGTGAAACTGTAATGGAAATGGAAAGTAACAATAAAAATTTCATAAGAAACATTGTTTTTACTGATGAATCGACATTTCCACTTCATGGTCTCACCCAACGATTTTTTTCTCTGGGGTCACGTTAAATCACAAATTTATGGTTTCCAGGAGCATAGGGCTAATAATCTACAAGAATATGCAATTACAAATTGAGAATTCTTTTAGGATTATTACCCTTAACATTCTAGCAGATGTCAGTCATGTTTGACTCAAGAAGGTGGTTTATTTGAGCATCTTCGATAACTTGAAAGAGTTTTCTTTTTTTATTCTATGAATGCGCATTAATTTATTTTCTTAAGAATATCTTCTACGTTCCATTATTTATATGAGAAAATTATTTTATTCTTTAGGAAAAACTGTTTGGTTCTTAACGTTGCGGTCTCGTAAGCAACTAATTTTAAATTTATGACTGATAAGAAATCCGATCGAAGTCGGTTGACGCTAGCTAGCTCCTTCTACTTGCCTATAAACACTGCATCCTCTTACTGAAAATAAAAACTTAGTAAACAACTAAACTGGGCAGATAATTCTTCCGAATTTATCACCGCACTCCCCACCAGTCCCAACCAAAAATAAGCCACGTGAGGAAACGAGACGGAAATTGAAATGCAAGCCACAAAATTATTATTGGTATTTTAGAATTGGGTACAACCAAAATCGTCCATCCCATATTAAGAAATTTTTGCGGTTTGATAAATATCATCTGGTAGCCTGTATGAACTTCGATGTATGCCTGATGTATGGCCCATAAAAGTTGCCAGTTGTTCAATTTCTTGATCAGATAAATTAAAAATTTGGGAAAGTGTAGCGAGATGCTTTCGTAAACGGGTCGATGTTATTGAAGATGGATTTTTAGCCTCACAGCTGTTAGCATATTTACTTAGAGTCTTATAGCCAACCAAAGATGATAAAGAATTTGCTTTGGCAAACAGAAATGTATTACTTAGGCACATAGTCATCACGCACTTCGATCAGGAAATTTAAGTAAATTCTGCATCGACACTAAATAGAACTGGAACGCCTTTACCTCCTTTTTCTCTTAGACGATCCTTTTAAATGTTTTTAACAAAATTTGTTCTGTAAAAAATAAACTTTGTTAAATCCTCATATTCTTGCTTTTCTGGGAATATTTATATAGGTAGGCAAAGGCATGTTCTAATTCACTGAACGTTTGTTAACAATATAACTCTGCAGACACCGATTCCATTATGTTGATGGGTTCTTATTTTCTTTAAGATAATAGATTCTTAAGCCACATTTAATAAATGCTGTTTCAATAATTTAAGGTCATTTGCTAATGGTACGATTGTTATTTTGTTCCATTTATTAAGGTGTAAATGATTGGATGCTTCCGTAGAAACTTCGAATCGCCAATTTGATTGAAATAGAGTTATGAGAGTTTTTAGGTTTGCCTCACTTTCCGCGTTAGGAATTGTTAAATTGGAATGTTTTTTGTATGCAAACATCGTAGCAATTTTACAACAGTGTTTTAGTGATGTGGCAATATTTATAGCAACAGTAGCTGAAAAATATAGTTCTTTTTCAGCATCATATTTTCCCAGGCGTTTTGCTGCTTCTACAAATAAATCAAAGTATTCTGGCCGAAGTGCGGAGAACAAGTTCGTAACCGACGCTTCAAGTTGTCGTATCTCAATTAAAACTTTGGCGAGTTTCCTCAATTTACGGGATGTTACAGGAATAAAATGCTTTTTTCTGTGTATGTTAAGGTATCGTGCTCCAAAAGCGCAAATTTACGTGTCATTTTGAGCTTCCAATGGAATTCTATCGGCACGCATACGAGGAAATACTTCCTGTTTTAATCGCGGATCAATTCTTTTATTTATTATTAATTTTGCCTGATCCGCAGCCTAAGCACCACCAATAGTTTTGCTACTAGCACATTTTTTTCTATGACGAAATAAAATTTTTGATGAGAAAAATTCCAAACAGTTGTCACACGGTTGAACTACTTTAAAGCGTTCGCCTTGTCCACTGGCCAAAAAATTTTCCTTTCTTCTTAGTTTATCTAATAAATGTCGTATTTCTTTACTTTTAGGAGGTTTGGAGACTATTTCTGCCACTTCCATTTCTGTTGAATGGTTACGAATAATATGTCGTACAAAGTTTTGAATTGCAGTTTCACAAAAGTAACAAAAATCTGGCTTTCTTTTATAAGGTGCCTTATTTTTAAAATGCTTTTTATCGGGTAATTTTCTTTCAATAAGATTTTCAATATTGGTTGGCTCGATGTCTAAGTCTTCGGTATTTATTTCATAAGGTCCCCCAGATTGTTCATTTTCAGGTAGTTTTGTCTCAATAATTACATTTTTTATAACATCGGATAATTTTTTCTTTTTTAAGTGGGACTTTCGAGTTATAGGGGAAGTAGTCCAAGAAGCCTAAAACAAAACAAACAAGATCTGCCACAGGGTTGTTCGAAAATCTCGCTTACTTATTATTAATATTTTTTTTTGTACTGATCGTCGAAACATTTAGATAATACATTTTTTCGTATCCTTTGTGACATTATTTTAAAAATGATTGCAATTATAGTTTTAATTTTGGCGTTTTATTATTGCACTAGAAGGGTAAATGGGAAAAATATTGCAAAAATTTAGGAAAAGATGGTATCTTCAGCGCTTGTAAACAAAAAAAAATATATGTTTATATGTAAATTTTATGCCTTGTACATAATATACGTTTTTGTTTAAAGGTTACAGGTAATGTTTTAATAAATTTTGGTAGACTTATATCATTAGCCGTTTTTAGGCAAATAAGTTATCAAGCACTTTATTTATAAGACATGTTGTAACTTAGGTATAGCAAACGCACAAAAACATTGAAGCATACATATATAAATTAATACCTCATTTTAATCTTCATCGGAATAATCGGGAATATATGAAGAATCCTCATCTGTCTAATACGGATCATCGGGTGTTTCATTGGCCCAAGCATTCTCTTTATTAGTAAGTAGTAAAAAATTATCGTCTGTTTGTGAGGACGTACTATAATCGTCTTTAGCTGACAAAAAAGGTTTTTTTACATAAAAAAGTAGTATAATAAATTATGTGCATTTCTTTGCCTGACAATCTCTTATTTTAACGGATACTATGCTCATTTAAAATCATTTTTAATTAAAATTTATAGTATATTAAAAGTTAAAACAATCTTATATTATATCTGAACTTCTGAATGCAACGACTGTTCTATATTATCAAGAGTACCACTTTTATTATAATCATTCTTCAGCAATACGTTGCTTCTGGGTGAGTTCTGTGATAATTGATTTGATGGCTTAATGGTAACAATTTGATGTATTACTATTTTATCTTCTTTTTATTTTGCTTTAGCATGATCTCTTAAGCAAGGTACAGCTGAAAGCTAAATAAAATGTTATACAAACAAAACTGGTATAAGTATTTTGTATTTTGCACTTTTAAAATTATAATTTAATAATTAAATTATGTAAAAAACTATATTGTTCTTTAATCACAAGAAAACTCATTCTTTATTTAGTTTTGTTTGTAAATGCAAAACCTAAATATAACAGTTTTATGAATATCCTACCTTTGCTTTATTTTCAATTATAGTATTATTTTTTTCGTCGCATGTAAGTTCTATTGCATTGTCAGGAGAAAGCCCTCGGTTGCAAAACCAATTTTTGTTTTTGTTTTTGGTTTTTTTTGGTTCTCCAAAATAACGATAAAAGTTAACGATCGTTAAAATCTAAACAGCAATAATTAAAAAATTAATGATAGGTTTAAGCTTAGTTTAAGTTTATTTTACACAATTAAAAGCCTTAAGCACCCTTTTATTAATTTAATAAATCATTATTTATGAATCAAACATCTACCCTTTAATATAATATACTATTCTTTGGCCATTTTCAATTAAGGATGACTAAAGTAAAAATGGAAAAACATAAATATACCTCATTTTTTAATTTAAAGAACTTATTACAGTGACAAAAAATGTGTCAAAATTGACGTTAAGGGTTTTCGCGAAGTTAAAAGAAGATGGCGCGTTTTAAAACAAAAAAATCGTATTCGTTTAGTTGGACTAGCCTTAGTAAATTATCATATTTTATTTATTTAATGCAATCTATTAATCGTTTTAATCAACTTTAATAAAATAATTAAAACACTATCCTAATATGGATTTTTAAAGAGCTTACGTTACAGTGAAAATACGCGAAGATAAGTTCTAGAGCAAAAATATTTACCCAGCGATCGTTTAAAATTACCTACTTTTACCGATTCTACTGTGTTGTCAGACTTTGTTTTATTAGAAATAACTAATATTAAAATATACATTATGTTCACTTAAATTATTTAAGAAACGTTCTTTACACTTTAAAAAGTTGGTGATATCTTTAAATAACTGTTTTTAAATTTAAAAGGTTTTTTGTATTAAATTTTAAATACTTTGTTTTATTTAAAATATTTTATTACTATTAAATATTTAACAGTTTGGCAACGTTGATTGTTTGAACAAATGCAAAAAAGGTAATAAATAAAACCACAAAATTTTCACCCTGGTCATAACAAGAAACGAACATGTCTACGTAGTGTTATGTTTTTTTTTTGCTTTGCTACGTTACTATTTATATTTTATTTCATTTTTTAATTGTATAAACTTTAAAAAGGAATGCCCCACTAAGTTATCTTTAAGAGCAATCGAAAAGAATTGGTCGCCTTTTAGAAAACGACCGAAAAAAAGGTATGCACAGGCCAAAAATAACTACTGATTACTATTTAAATTAATTAAATATCTATCAATTTTTAATGTTCATTAAATCCAAAACCTCACTTAAGCAAACAAAAATTCTATTGTAAAACGGGCTCAAAATTATTCTTTTATGTCAAAAATGCACGAAGTATAAATACTTACCTTTTTTAATATATTGATCCCTTGTGCACATATTCACCATTTTTTTAGACCTAGAGCTCGACATTGTTAGTCGGTATGGACACAGTAACAACCGTAACGTTTACTGAACTTTTATACAGACTAGACTCGGACAGAAAGAAACAATCAAAATTTAAGAATAAGATGGATTTCCACGTTGCCAGACTTATGGATGCAATAACATACGAAAAAAGCAATAAATATACACCAAAATGTATATTTATTTAGCGCCTCAACCGGAATTTAGCTGAACTAAAATTGTATATTTCTTTACTAAGTGGTTATATTATTGCGTCCACTTCAAATTAAAAATCCGTTAAAATCCCTGTATCTTATTGGACAACCTATAGTTCGGTAATTATTTAAAATGAAAGGAAAAATCCGCCATGACTTGCATTAATATAAAGTTCAAAAAATTGAAATATATTTTTGATGGGTGGACTTTATTGACTCCGATATACGGAATCAATAATGCGATGGAAGCAACAATCAATGTAACATGTCAATGTACGGAAGCAATAATGTTAGCGGGAATAAATATAAATATATATATATATATATATATATATATATATATATATATATATATATATATATATATATATATATATATATATATATATATATATATATATATATATATATAGGGTGCCAATATATAACTAACTGATTTGAATTGCGCGCCATTTTTGATACAGGCATATCAGTAGGTGGGCCGTAGTGATTGTTTAAAGCACATGTGTACAATTCATCATGGAGCGCTACACGATCCCACAACGCGTCCTTATTTTAAAACGTTTTACTTAAATAATGAGTCGATTGTTGCAACTATTGGAATCTACGACGAGATTTCGATCGAAATAATGTGCCCAGTGTCAACACCATTTGTCAGTTGGTGCGCAAATTTGAACAAAAGGTGAGGTTAAAGACTTGCCAAGGTCGGGCCGTGTTCGAACTGTTCTACTCCGGAAAATATCGAGAGAGTTCGTGAAAGTGTATGGGCGCCCTGAGACATCTACCAGACATCATTATCAAGAACTGGGTATTCGTCGCACATCATTAGGCACTATTTTACATAAAGACTTGCATTTGCGGCCATACAAAATTCAGTTAACCCAAGAACTACAGCCTAGAGACCATGAAAGTCGCCGACAATACAGTCATGCAATATTGCAGCTTAATACCCAAAATAACGATTTTTACCGACAAATGATAATGAGCGATGAAGCCCACTTCGATATGAACGGATTTGTTAATAAGCAGAATTGTCTATCTGGGCATTAGAGAACACTCGTGTCATCCATCAACGACCACTACATCCTCGTCGAGTCACAGTTTGGTGCGGTGTTTGTATGGAGGTGTCATTGGACCTTACTTTTTGAAGACAATGCAGGTAATTCTCTTACTGTCACTGGGAGCGATACCGTGAAATGCTGCAAAACTTTCTGGCTCCTCAAATCCAACAATTTAACCTGCAAAACATCTGGTTCCAGCAGGACGGAGCAACTTGTCACACAGCTAGGGAAACAATGAATCTTTACGAACAATATTTCGGGACGTTTAATTTCTCGATTTGGTGATGTCAGCTGGCCACCAAGGTCACCGGATTTAACGGTCTGACTTCTTTTTATGGGGATTTTGAAAAATAAGTTTATGCCAACACCAAATAGAGATCAGTGGAAGAAATTAAGATCTGAAGTATCTTGACTGCCAAGGTTGATGACAGGGTCAGTCCTTCTAGAGGCGGACATTTGTCTGATATTATTTTTCATAATAATTTCTAAGTTTCAATAAAAGATTAAAATAAAAAAAATGAACATATTTTATTTCATTTCACAAATATTCAGGAAACAAACCAGTCAGTTACATATCGGCCACCCTGTATATATATATATATATATATATATATATATATATATATATATATATATATATATATATATATATATATATATATATATATATATATATATATATATATATATATATATCTGAATATATATATATATATATACTAGTATAAATATATATAATAATTATCGCTTGCTGAATGCAATTGGCACAATTCAAAAAGTAAAATAATGAGAATGGCTGTTTGAAAAAATCGGAAATCTGTATGAAATTAGACTGAGTAGCATATTAATCTATTTCCTTGGTCTTAGATAATTGCCTATAGTATTTAGGATATAATAAACTTAATTTTGTAAAATAGGTCAGAGAAAAAATAATATTATACCGAATTAAAAATTAGTTCAAGTTGTGCCATTGTTGCACTTCAACCTGCTTATCGATTTTATAGGACACTGAGCGGCACTTATTTAAAAAAACTAAAGTTTTTCAAAACAAATATATTTTTCGAAGAAAAAACTGAGTGAGTCACATCGGTTAAGAATAAAATAAGAACATTTTCTAAATTAAACTAATTTTAAAATACTTTTAACCTAAAACAACTACATTTATTTTTTTTTGGTGTTATTCAGTACATTCAACAAGTATCTATTAAAAAGTAAACAGCTACATAAATATTTTAAGGAAAAAAACTTAAAATTAGCATATCCTGGATATTAGTTTCTAGAAAATTATTCATATTTTAAAGAGTTGTAAAAATCTGCATGGCAGCTTGGAACGGTTTTGTTAGCTACCAAGGATTGCAAATCATCAATTTTTTTTTTCGATATCGAAGTCGGTCCAGAATATGCTTTTTTTAAATCAATTGCCTCAACATTTACTAACGATTTCCTGGTTTTTGCTGATTTAACATTAACACATCTGAATTCCTGTTCTTTATAGGAGGTTTTAAAAAATAATTTATTTGGATACTGTTTTTCAACTTTAATTACGGAAATATCATTAAAATTAATTTTTTTTCCAGCCTCATCCACGTTAAAATTAGTTGCCATTTGGTCGGTAAGATCTTTGATATCAAAGAAGCTCTTATGATCTAATTCAAATACTTTAATGGGTTTACCAGTCCTTTTTGAAGTTCTGATTATGGCAGAATACTGTGAGGGTACATAAATTGGTCCAGACCTCAAACATCTTTTAATACCTCTTTCTATTAGAGAGTGGGCACAATCTCCCTCATTTTGAGTGTGCCCGACAACAAGGAATTTGTGGGTTATTGATTCAAATTTGAAACATGATACTGCATAAATATAGCTTGCTATAATAAATTTATTTTTGCATTGTCCCCCACAATTGTCCGAATAAAATGTGATGTTCAGGTTACCTTCTGATGCATTTGATATGCCATTTAAAAAACTTATAAGGCAAGACCCAATTTCGTTGGATCCTCTCTTTCCTTCACCCTCGTGCCAAATAAAAGAATTTATAGTGCCAAGTCCCTGCTTCTGAAGTTCACAGATAGTAAAATTATAAGTTAGAAGTTTGCTTTTATAATAAAATACCGATACCTCACCTTTTGGTGTGGGCAACGCAGCCTGTAAGTCGAAACAAGCTACTAAGTTTCTTTCGTTTATTTTATTTTTGTCTTCCTCCTTCTCTTTTCTACTTAACTCTTTCTCTTCATGGTGAGATTCATAGTCAGTCTTTTTTTCTTCTTTTTCTTCGTCATTGGAGTTTTTGTATGTCTCACAGACCTGGCACAAATCTTTTTTTGGCTTAAAGAACGCCAAGTTAAACTCATAATTAAAAATGTTCCTATATATAGGAAATTTAACAAAATCCAATTGTTGACTTACACGTTCTTTTTTATAGTCCTCATACAGCTGCGTTATTGTTTTCCCACCTTCTATGTAATTTTTTGAGGTCGTAGCTCGAGTGTAGTGGCTTTCAATTACAGGAATACTTTTGATGTGAGTTCTCACACTTTTTTTAGTTCGTTAGAAATTGTTAAATGATTATTATGTTTCCCTCGTTCATCGTTAGCAACAAATCCATCTTTTGATTTGCTAATTACAGTACGAATACTTCTATTTGTAATACCTAAGGTGGCTACAAGAAACTTTTTACAAATCCTTATATTTGTATAATTTTTTTCAAAATAAAATGCATGGTTCACGTTCCTGGCAGTTCTATTCCCCGTGGGATATCTATAAGCAGGATTTACCGGAAACATGCATCGTGAAACAAAATTTCTTTGACGGTCAATATTGCCTAGGGACCAATAATTTTTAAAAAACTGTTCTCTTTCTAGCTGGGTGAATTTTGTAGAACATTTTAATCTACACTTGTCACCGCAAGGTTGCTGAAGCTTTCTAGCTGGCACATTTTTGCCTCCTTTAGATGTTAAATAGGCCTGGCCAGTGTTTCTCAACATCTTAGTAATGTTCCTTTCCCAATCTTGAGGTTTTGCTTTTCTTTTTCGCATTTTCTTTGGGGAATTTTCACTATCATTGACCTGGTTTGGTGCCCTATTTTCATTGCAACTCGAAGAGGAGGAAGATCTGGTCGAAGATGAAGATGAGCGACTGTCGGAGTAGTTTGGATCGCCCTCTGAATCATCAAACTCACTCGGCGGTGAATCACAACTATCACTCCGACTATCTAGAATAAAAAGGTAGATTTATTAAAAATTGTATGTCCAATGTATTAAATACTAACCGTGTGTAGAAGGTTCTACTTCTTTGTTAGTCTCCAAGTGATGTTCGTCAATATTTCCAGCTTCGATTGGTTCTTGTGTACCTGACAATAATAAAACCTATTATAAAGAATTTCATTTTTTTATATTAAAGTAACTATCAAAAATAAAAGTGCTTGCCTTCTGACAGTTGAGGTACGTAAGGTTGACTATTATTAATTTCCTGTGTGTTCTCAGATTCATCTTCTGCCAAGTAAGTTGTATCAGATTCATTAGCTGTACTTTTCGTGGCGCAAACTTTCCATTCCCCATTTTGGTCTACTTTTTCTAGTCTAAAATATTCAAGGAAGAAAAAAATAGATCAGATTATGAACAATAAAGCATATAAACTTTGATTAAGATTGAAGTGGTAATAATTTTTTTTGGCATTAGGGATCCCTGACTATAAAGCGTCGTCGAACGTCTCAACCTCAAACACAAACAATTTAAATACAAGAGGTTAAGATGTACAATTTGACAGTCTTGACACGGCAAGTTAATAATTAGTGCAAACGTATAATATTTTATACTAAAAATATCTTAAATACACTTACCTTAGTCCAAGACTTGCTGCACATAGCATTAATTTTCCTCTCGAAGTTCCTGGTTGAATATTCATAATGCAATATTAATCATAAAATCACAAAAATCACAAAATGTCACTATTGAACTAAAAAATATCGAAATTTTAATGCAACAACGGCACAACTTCAAAAGAGTCACTATTGCACCAACGAAAGGATGTGCTTGGACGAGATCTCGCGGCTCACTGAAAAGATGCCAATATTGCGCGCGATAATAAGCAAGATCTGCTAAAAAGCCAAACTGGCACTTGTGCTGCCATCTAGGTGGTAACGTTAAAAGTTGGAGTGAGCCAGTGTTGCATTAAAACTATAGTTAATTTGCAAACTAATTAACGGAAAAAGTCAAAATTGGAAATTTTTGAGTTGCGCCACTATTGCATTCTGCAAGCGATATATATATATATATATATATATATATATATATATATATATATATATATATATATATATATATATATATATATATATATATATATATATATATATATATATATATATATATATATATATATATATATATATATATATATATATATATATATATATATATATATATATATATATATATATATATATATATATATATATATAATAATATATAATAATATCATACAAGGTCTCAAAATCTTCACATTTAGGGTTCACTGGCAATCTGATCGGAAAAGCTTTCCATTCCAATTCAGAATGTCCTAATTTAAAAAACACATTTTTCTTGGTGTACTTAATTGCTTTTAAGTCAACTACTTAAGGATCTCCTTCTCCTTTTCCAGGTCGTATTGATGCAATATAATTTACATTGCCCTCGACGTTCTTAAAATAATCGTGTGATAAATACTGTACCTTATAGGGATTTTTCAAACATATTTTTTGCATATCAGAACGTAATTAGCAGGTACATTAATTTTGGAATTTATAATTATTCTCTCTTTTGTAGATTGCATGCTGTCAGCCTCCATTTGACTATGACCCTTTTGCAGATATTTTTGTATTATAGTTACGTCTTATTCAATTTTAAAGTTAAAAAGGGCGTTTGCTAGCACATAATTTCTGTTTTGGGCTGCGCAACCATCGCTATACAAAATATATTTAGTTTTGTTATCATTAGTACTAGCGTTAATTTTATTTTTAAGGAAATTTACTATTATTGATGCAAACTTATTGGCTGTTACTCTCCCCTCTGTTTCATTCCACAAAAAGCACTCGCCTTCCTGGCGCTTTAGATCGTAAATCGTGAAACTGTGTACGATTACTTTGGTTTTATAATAAAGGAAGCTCACATTTGACTTCGGGTAGAGTAACACAGACTGCAAGTCCATAGCAAAAACTTCATTTTCGGATTCTTTGTCGTCAGTCTTTTCTTGATAAGCTTCGTGTTTTAATATAAGATGAAAATCGTACTCTTGATAGTATATTATTTTCTTTACAAAAATCCTTGTAGTAAGCCCTATACAGTTGTGATTTTGGGTACCATACTAACTGTGTCTGTGTAGAGCTTTAAAGTGTTTGCTCTACAGTAGTGGCACTCGAGTTTGGGCAGTCTATCAAAAAATTCAATTTTTTTTTATTCCGAGACCGCTTGCAGGCTGCTTTTGATCTCGCCCACTGTCTATTACTTTTTCTTTAGCCCACTTCTTTGTGGAAATTTCTCCAACACAAAGTGTGTTTAAAAACATCTTTTTGCATACTCGTGTTCGATCGTATCCCACAGTAGATGTTTGTCTCCTAAAAATTTCCTGTTCTTCCCTTCGTCTGTTCGTAGGCTTCACAACTAATAGTATGTTTACATAAGTCTTTTTCTCACCCCAGGTCTTTCTCCAAAAATTTTCGAATATTTCTTGCCTAGCCTTCTCAGTAATAGAAAAACATTTTAATTTAATGTTGTTGTCCCACTTAGCTTGCAGCTAGGTGGGACAACAGGTTTCAATTTCTTGGGAGGCTTTTCTATATTGTAATTCCATGTTGCATCATTTTCTTTTTTCTTTCTTTTATACTTAAGCCCCTTTTCTTTTCTCTTTTAGTTATCTTGTTTTTTCCATTTATTTTTTATCTGTTATGTTTAGATCTGAAACGCTTTTCTGATTCTTCTGGGGTAATAATTTCATTATCCTTCGAAACGTTCTCTTCGCGTAACTCATTACTGTCAGATTCTGCATCAACATTATTTGTCTCTTCTTCCATCTCTTCTTTGGTCATTATGTAATCAGGGTCTTCGTTCATTTCTTTGTTTTGGCAGAGGATTTGTTGTTCGAGAGTAATTTCTTCCTTGGAAACCAGTTTTAGTGTTTCACTGCAATTAGTGTTTTTTTTTTGGTTATCCTTTTCGGACCCACAACTATTGTATCGGTATTATTTAGTATTTTCGCATCGTTTTGACTTAAATAAAAACTTCATGTACTTAATTTGAACTTTTTTCAAAAAAAAAACAAGTATCACTAATGATACTCTGGAACTGTATTATTACATTTATAAAAACATCTTCAGTTTACATCGCAAAGAAAATACTAACACTTTGCCTGCTCTTTTTGTCGGGTATAGGTTGCACACTTCTTTTTGCACCAGAATTTTCACCCTCTACTTCAAGGTCATCAACTTCCATGGAAATGTTTTTCGTTATCATGGATTTCGCCACAGATAATTTAAAATCGAGATAATCCATTACCTCCTTCTTGGGAAAGCGAGCAGCTTTTGCGTTTTTCCGATACTGAAGCCAGCCAGCAGCTACAGAGAAGTCAATAAAGTGGTAAATTGATCAAACAGTCCATTTATTGGTTCGGTTTCTCATAGCATACTTTTCAATCACTCGATCTAGTAGATCCACGCCGTCCATTTTTGCGTTATATTTATTAACGATTGCAGGTTGTTTGATATTAATACGTTTGTTTTCCTGCTTTGACCACCTTCTACACATTCCTTCTGGGTCTACACCACAATCAGAAGAAGCAAAATAAACCGGTTTATTATCAAACCATTTTATAATCGCTATTTTACCATCCTATCTTTGTTGCGATCATTTCCATGTTTCGCAACTCCGTAAGTTTTCCAAATAAATAATCAACTAACATTTATAATTAAATATTAATTTTAATCAGCCTGTACATATCGTTAGTATTATCACGGACAGCTGGTACATATCGTCACGTGCGATAGTACGGCCACAAATATTGTTTTTTGTCACGTGGGGTCAGTAAACGCGTCAGCTGTTTATTAAAGCGGATATATCGATGGTGTTTTTGGCGGGAGGTGAATTATGTGCTTTGATTAGTGTCATTGTGAAAAAAATTAAGAGTTAAGTTTGTGGTTCTTCTACGTTAAAAAAGAGTATTGCCTTATAAGGTAATACAATGGAACAAGAACTACCATTGGTCCTTATTTCAAGTGGTGGGAGCTGGAGAGTCCAAAATGTGATTAAGTTTTTCTAAAAAAGCGCTTTTTGATTGTGGCATCTCTCCGGTAAGTCGCCTCCTTTCTTTGCTTTCTTGAAACATGTTTTCAAACTTTGCTTTTGCCTTTGCTTTATGTATAGATTCGCATAAGATTTATATTTGATATATCTCGCTTGTTCGATTTTAGAAATACAAAAGATAATCCTGACAAGGATTAATTTATAGGGTATAATTTTGTAAAGGTCCCTGTTCTTTTATTTTTTTTATGCCGAGAGGCACCATTTTGAAACCCATGTGGTTACGAATTTAAGTCGGGCACGGTGTTCTGGCTTGTTCACACGTTGCTGTTGCAAATCCAGTTAAAACATTTCCCCTTTAATAAGTAAAGACCATTTTCTGCTGTTTCCTGTGTTGTTTTTAGGTTGTCTAACTAACCAGAACAAAGATCATACCTAGGATCACCGCTTGTGGGTATTAAATGTTCTGGGAGACATAAAAACTGGGAACAGACTACCATACAAGGGAATGTTCAGTATAGGATTGAAAAGGCAGCAGTAACACGAGGTCTGGACCAAGAGCTTATGAAGTTTGAACCACAGGTGAGTCAAATTTTATATTTATTATGTACTATTTGTTGCACATAAGGTGTGAATGAATAAAGTTTCACTCAAATCCTGTGGGGTTAAACTAATAGCGGTCCAAATTCTCAGTTAAATCTTGGAGTTTTATTTTTTCTTAGAAAAAGGAGGGGGGCCACAAAATCATTTATCTCTTGGAAAAATTGCGAGAGTGCAATATTTTCACTTTATCGCTACCTCTTTGTATGGTGAAACACCATACATTTTACCTTATCTGATTAAGGAAAGCGCTAGGAGAGGGCGTTTCCTTTACCTTACTGCAAATTTCTTGTCAAGTACAGGTATTTGTACTGTGTGAATCGGACACTAAGTTGGGGAGGTCACTTATATCGGAGGGTGTCACAGTCAAGAGCGGATTTCATCTATTTGTATAGATAGATATTTCTTTTGTATCTTATTTTTTTTTGTTTTAATAACAATAAAACAGCCAAACTTATCTTATTTTGAATCGTGTAGAATAGGCATGTTTACAAAAAAATAAAAACGTTCTTATATATGATAAAATCATCCAGTATGATCTCAAAACTAAGTATGCAAAATTTCGTTAAATTCTGAAAATGCTTTATGCCCAAAATCACCAGATAAGGTTGCCTTATTCTTTTGAATGAACTAAACGCTCTCCGATTGGCCTGACGTCACTGCTGTGAT
>JAHBCN010019443.1:0-16114 GCA_019359885.1 Listronotus oregonensis
AAAATGTTCTGAATATTTTCATAGAGTTTAGGAATGTACGGTAAGGATAGATATTTTTTTTGTTATTGTCTTTTTCCTGTCGTTTTTGGAATTTGTTTGCATTATAAAACTTGTATTTTTTTTAAATAGAGTTAATTAAATTATCAGGGTAGTTATTAAGTTTAAAAGCTTTTTTTGCTTTAGTTCTTTTTCGATATGGTGGGTCACTTAAATATATCGCTCAATCTGCAAGGCCAATTACAACTGACTTTTTTTGAGATAACGGGTGTTGAGAATTAAAGTTTAGATACCTCGAAGACCAGGTGTCTTTTGTGTACCATTTCGTTACAATTAGGGTGTTCTTGTTATGTAGTGATAGGTCTAAAAAACGGAATGGTACGCAAAAGACACCTGGTCTTCAAGGTATCTAAACTTTAATTCTCAACACCCGTTATCTCAAAAAAAGTCGTTGTAATTGGCCTTGCAGATAGAGCGAGTCTTATTGATTATAAACAAAGAAGATATGTATTTAAAAATATATTTAACTTGGCTCCTATTGATCGTAAAAGGTTTTTTAAATATGCATTTTAATCACCTTTTCAGATCTACTTTTAAAAAAAATATATCAAAAAAAACGAAATTATTCTAAATATTTATAACTTTAAAAATGGCAATTTTTAACGGCATTTTTAACAACAATTATTTTCAAATAAATAATTAATTTTTTGTATAAATTCTTAAATTTGAAGCCTTCAAGAATCCATTTTACTTTTGAAAACTGTTCTAGGATCATTTTCTGGGCAACAATAGTTATCTAAAAAATTCTTTTTTGGGATAAACAATTAGCTTTTTTTATAAACTATCCAACCGATCTGGCTGAAATTCTGCACACTTAATAATGTCCTCATTTTCCCAAATTTTTAGCCATTTAGAAGAATTATTGCAATGGTTATAAACATTTATTTAATATTGCTAAAAAGACCCGTATTGGGCTTAATTGTTTATCGATGTCAGTCAATAAAAATAAAATAGAAAGTTTTTTCATTCTTTAAAATCTCCAATTTAAGGTTTAGTTTTAAAAGTTAATTGGAAAATTAGACAGGCAACCAAAATACTGAATTTCAAGCTTTTCCTATTGTTTATAAAAAAACAACGCCTATCTGGCTGTATCTTTTTATGTATTTGTCATTTGAAAAACCCCTCCTTCCATTTAAAACTTTTAGATATCTGCTAAACTTTTTTACACGAAACACATATAGTCCAAGAAAATGGGTAATGAAAGACGGATTTAAGGTTTAAACTTGAATTTTTGATATAGATTACTTTGAAGGATTTAAAAACGAACTGAGAAAGTTTTTTTTTAAATTTACCCCCGGGGAGGGGTGAAAAAAAATAAAAAAGTTGTTTTTTTTTAATTTTAAGGAGAAGAAATAAATAAGTTTCAAATAAAAGTTGTAAAACGAAAAATTCTACATAAAAATGTTTTTATAACTTTTTTTTCCTAAAACTGTAATTAACTGACTTAAACTTGCATTTTAAATTTTTAACTTATTTTTCAATTTTGCAATGAAAAATGCATTTTTGCAGAGAAAAATGAAATTAAGAGTCGAAAAAATACTAGATATGTTTTTAGGTTATGTAAAAGGCCAGATTTTGCGACGTTGTCGGATCAAAAAAAAATAGGATTTAAATTTTGTTCGACGGCGCATTTATAATAAGAAAAATTTACAATTTAACGAGGAAAACCTAACGAGAAATAACCAAGAACTAACCAGAACTAGGTAATAGTTTGGAAGTTCTTGTTTGCTAGTTCTGGTTAGTTTTTTCTATAAAAAAACTTTATTTCTGGTAAATAGGAAAAAACCTTTAATAATAACATATTTTTAGAAAACATCTGGCAACATTGCTTATTCAAGGAGGGAATCGTCAACAAAACCGCATCGTATCATCTCTTTCTAATGTATTCTTTCTCACTTCGTTTCATGAATGTCGAGTTTTCTGAGACCTCAATTAAGCAAGAGCTTTACCAAATAGTTTTAAGTAATAAGGATAAATTTTCGAAGGTGTATATACTTGATAGTGTTATGGAACAACATGGACACAATGTATTGAGGCTTCCCCCATATCACCCAGAGTTAAACCCCATTGAGAAAATCTGGACACAAGTTAAAAACTGGGTAGCCGCGAATAATACGACTTTTCACTAGCCGATGTGGAAAAATTAACACGTACTAGGTTTGACCAGATAGGGGTTAAAGAATGGGGCAAAGTTTGGAGTCATGTGGGGAAATATATTTTTTTCTAGAATTAAAGTTTATTATTATATAAGTAGTTAAAAAAAACTATAAGTTTTTTTCAATTTCCCAACAATTTATGATTTTTTAAAATTGCTGTTATCATCCCCTAGCTTCTAGCTCAGGGTTTCCCAAACTATTTTGGACAAGTGACCCCTTTTCCAAAATGAACTGTTACCTCAGACCCCCATGGCCAAATTACCTACTTTTAAGATCAACCCCTTATTCATAATGGTCCGCTAACTTAAAACAGCTGCTACAGAGTGTTATTTTTTATTCTGACTTAGGTCAATAGAAAAGACAGAGTGAGAATTAGCAATGCTTTAAGTTAGCAGACTATTATGAATAAGGGGCTAATCTTTAGTTTTTTCCCTATTGATACAAAATACCTAGGTACTAAGGTACCAATTGGAAACTTTGCACTTGGTTAAGTGAGTAAAGTTGACTTCATTTTCTCATCAAAATTTAACAAAATAAAAAGACATACAATTCAGTAAATATCAAGTTTAATTTATAATGATTATTACAAATTAAATACCTAAAGAATCTTAAGTGGGTACGAAATTATATTTAAAAAGTATTAATTCGCAAAGAGAAAATAAAACATTCAGTTTGGTGGATGAACCTGGTGACTATCTACCAATCTAGCTACATCCGGTTCAATATTGGTGAGTTGCAGCCTTAAATCTCCACGTCCGTTGATTTTCAAACGGTTTCTTTGTTTTCGTCAAAATTTTTGTTACCACACTGTTGTACAAATGATAAATGAATATACCCAAAGTTGTAATTTTCTTCTGTTTTACATTAACCGTTGCCAAGCTGTTTCTCTTCAACTCGTCGGTGCATACATTTTTTAAAAAATGTTGATCTTTGTGTTTTTATATCTCAACAATAAAACGGTCAAAAATTTCTGGATTTTTATTTTAAGCTCAGAACAAACATATTAATGAACAGTTAGTTTTTTGAAAGTTTCTGTCGGCTACATTTTTTTATAATTAAAAAGCTTGCCAAAAACACTGCGTTTCCTATGCTCTACTTGTTAATTATCCGAACTTTAATAAAGTTTATCTCGAGTTACAGACGGTCAATCAACTTTAAATTTAAATGGTATTTGTATTATATTATCCTAAATGAGTATACGAAAATTTACAATTTTCTGACACTATGCCCAATTTTCTGACACTATGCAGGACAACTACCTTAAATAGTAAAATATCAGGAACATGTTTGGACTTGGAACTTGATCATGAATTCGTTCGTGTTAAATCGAGTAAGCATCAAATAGAAAGCAAGTTAAAACGCGCCTGAAAGACGTACACTCGAACTCATTATCTTGCACAAACTTGTCCACACTGACTTGCCGAGTTTTTCATTTTGTACGAACTTGAGGCTTTACATTACTACAACATTGCTATTTCCTACAAAAATATAAATTATTCTTAGTACACGTAACACAACATAAACAATACAGTACCTACCTACCTATCTTGAAAGTTTTAAATAAGAACTTGTGTTAATTTAATAGGGGTCAATTTTTAGACCCCGTCGACCACCAAAATCAGTTTTTGTATATGTTGACCCCTAGGAAACCGATATCGACCCCAAGGGGTCGATATTGACCACTTTGGGAATCCCTGTTCTAGCTACTCTATCTCAGTTAATTTCAATTTTAGGAATAAAAGTTATAAAAACATTTTTATGTAGAATTTTACGTTCTACAACTTTGATTTGAAAGTTTTTTTTCTAGGACTTATCGTTTCTTCAAAATTTCAAAAAAAACACTTTTTAATTTTTTTTACCCCTTCCCGGGGGTGAATTTAAAGAAAAAAACTTTCATAGTTCGTTTTTAAATCCTCAAAAATTCAAGTTTCAACCTTAAATTCGTATTTCATTACCCATTTTCTTGGACTAATACATTTTTGCTCCCCAGCCTGGGTTAATACTGGAAAGCTGTCAAGAGTTCACCATGATGCCCCGGTAATGTTTATAATTTGCGAAAGTACTTACTTTACTAAAGTAACAGCTAATGCCGCCTTTAAAACATTAAAATCCCGTTAATTTCTAACACGTTCGAGTCTTGATAACACTTGCCCATTTAAAGATCGTTTAAATGATATTTGCCGAGTTAAAAGTTGTAAAATTAAATAAAGAAATTAAATTACCTAACTGTTATGTCAGTCCGGTAATACTAAAAAGTTTTGAAAAGAGAACAAGTACCTTTAATGATCAGAGTCGGACTTGAGGAGGACTATCGGCCGACGTGGTACTATGGTTCGTCTAATAGTGCAGTCATATAAGGGGTTTCACCTCGGAATAAGAGATAATAAGCTGTAAACTTGTATACACCTTCTTTTTGGTATTCTTAAAGTTGTCTCAAAAGTCCCATAAAATTCCGTGTCTTCGCCGTAGGTTATTCAAGGTCAAAGGTCACAAATATCAATTTTTTGCGATTATCTCGGTTTCTATAGCTCCGGTAATGTTAACATTTATTATAAAAATTATAGAGCATAAATTTTTCGACAAATTTTGCTTTATTATTTTTTTACGCCCAACCGTTTTTAGAATATCCTATGCAATAACTAATTTTTCTACAAGCGTTCGGAAAACTATACTATGTACTATGTCAGTACATATTTTTAATAATTCCATATAAATTATCAAAGAATCCATAGCAACCAACTAATTGTTTATGCATCTATCAAAAATTAATTTTCTGTCACGCCTTTTTTAAACAAATTGGAGAAACATTTTTAATGGATTCTGACGACGATTTACCAGCATGGATTTATCGAAGCAGCCGAAATAGCAAGTATAGATCTCCTGCACATGAAATCTCGTCACAGGTATAAAAAATAATCTGTTTTGTGAGCTGGTGTCAAAGTAAGGGTGTAAAGTCTTTTAAAAATAGTTATTTACATTACAAGATGCGAAAGTTTACTTTTTGGTGTGAGGTGGTTTTTAAATGGCCGAGGCGAAGCCCAGGCTATTTAAAACCTCCGAACCTTGAAAGAGCCTTTCGCATCGTGTAATGTATTATATTTTTTTGCTACTGTTCTATGTATCGCATAATTTAATAATCATTAACATCATGTTTTAATAGAAATATCAGAGATTTTGAAATTTTACCTGTTAAAAATTAATCCACAGCAACACATTTATTGTTGACATTGTCTGTCATCAGCACTTGTCAGATTTTGAATTATTGTTAATTTAGTATAAATCCATTCCCATTTTAAAATGTTAAATGAATATGAAAATGGCATCCAAAAGGCAGCTGACCTTGCGTGTGCCTCACTTCTGCCAGACAAATCTAAAGAGAGGTACCATCAAACATATAAATCGTTTTCTGAATGGCTTGCTACAAAAAATGTGGGGCGGATTGACGAGAATGTGATGTTGCCGTATTTTCAAGAAAAATCCGAGTCTTTATCACCACCAACCCTCTGGTCTGTATATTCCATGCTTAAGTTAACAATTTCCGTAAACAAAAATCAAGATATTTCGGAGTTCAAGAAACTAGTTGCTTTTATTAAAAGGAAAAACGATGGTTATGAGGCAAAAAAGTCAAAAATGTCAAAAATTTTTAAAAAGGAAGAAATCATAAAGTTTTTACTTAACGCGCCTGATCAAAGTTACTTAGCAATGAAAGTCATAGCCATTATGGGAGTGGCTGGGGCATGGGACAGACGAAATATACAGAATGAAGCTTTTAAATGATGTAGAAATAAAAATGACGTGGCTATAGTAAAAATAGTGGATCTAAAAAAAGTTAAAAGAAACTTTATAGTAACCAACTATGAAGGCTCAGTTCCTTTTGTCAGATTTCTACAGGAATATATTAAGCTGAGACCAAGGTATGCTCTAGATGAGCGTTTTTGTATCGTTATGAAAGATAAATTGTTAATCAAGTATTTAAAGCACTATTTCAAATGTACCTAAAGAAATTGGGAAATTTTTGAAGCTTGAAGACATCAGTAGATACACTGGCCATTCTTTTTAGAAGAACGTCAACTACGTTCCCCTTTCCAATGCTTCGGATGTCGATATTGGACTTAAAAAGGCATGGAGGTTGGAAGTCTTCTTCTGTTGCGGAGGGGTATATTGCTGAATCCTATATAATAGGTGGAAATTTCGAAGATTTTACACGAAATTCCTACCGATATTTCCTCTAATGAAGTAACAGGAAAAATATGAATATTAACGTAGTTAAAGGTGATAACGATCCCCCCCAACAACAAATTTAAACTTTAATTCAAGTATTATTCCCCCAATTTCTTTTGCTAATTGCTCAAATTGCACAATTACTTTTAATGTTAATACCTAACCTAGTTTTTAAAATATTTTGTCATAAATTAGTTATTTTTTTATAAATAAACCTAATATTTCCCACAAGCATATTTTATTTTTTTACTCTTACTTTTTGTCCAGGCGCTGAAAATATTACTTTCGTAGCTAGCAACCAGCAACCAGGTAACAGGGAAGGTTCTCCTTCGTTATCATTCGCGTTGCTAGGACCACAAAGTTTTCTTATTTATACAGTAGTAGAAAAAAAGATTTTTCTGGTCTGTTTCTCTTATTTATCAAAAACATGTAAACCCAATACATTGCTAAAATGTATTATTAAGTTACGAAAAAGCATAGATTTAAGCAAGTTTTTCAAAGTGACGGCCTACCTTAAAAAACAAAGCGTTGGTTTTGGACCCAAAAAAGCTAAAGTCTTTTTAAAAGAAGAAATATGGAAATTCATGAATGAAGTGCCAGATAGATACATACATAGATATTTCCATATAAAAGTGGCTACGATTTTTGACTTAGCGGGCGCTTGTGGTAGAAAGGAGTTAACAAAAATATGTCTGCATCATATTGAGGACCAAGGAAATTTAGTAATGATACACATCTCAGACTCAAAAAATTACAGCTCGAGAAACTTTGCCATTCCTGGAAATGCCAAAAATGGAAAATGTTTAAATCTATATAGATAGTATGCCAGTTTAAGAAAACCGACAACACCACATGGCCGATTTTTTGTAAACTATAAACACGGAGTGTGTACAGTACAATGTATCGGCAACATTTCTCGCAAACTATGGAGAACACATATCCAACATTAAACGTCTTGGAGGCTGGAAGTCTACATCAGTCGCTGAAGGATACTTCGAGAATTCAACAAATTTTAGAAAGGATATTTCAAACAAAATAATCAATTTTACCGAAACACCTTTCACTATCCAGAAACAACCGTAAATGCCATTTCCAATGTATTAAACCTATCGGTTCAAGTAACTACTTCCATAGTTGCAAAAGATTGGTTTATCAAGAACCAACGCCGCCGCCGTCAACGTTTTCTACAGAAAAGCAACTTGCGTCAGCAATAAATTTACAAAACGCAACCAATTGCACTTTTACTATAAATGTTAATAATAATAATTAGTGTATAAATTCCTTCGTTAATAAATAATATTTTAATCATAAATCTTTAAAATTATGTTGGTTTTTCCTCTCGCTTGTAGAAAAATAATATTGTTCCCAACACTTGCGGAAAGTAACTTTTCCGCTCTTGGCTGCTTACCCGAACACCGCTGCGCGTCGTTCGTGTAACGGCAGCCGCGTGAGGGAAAGTATCACTTTCTGCACTTGTTAGGAAAATAACCATTGTATTATTTATTGGTTAATACATTATATTTAATAACATTTTGCATATATCTAATATATTCATATATTATATATGTCCCTACTTTGTTTAATTAAAAAGTCATTAGATGAAATACTTATTGTAAATCCTAATTTTATATTAATTTATTTATGTTTTACCTATCTATTATTGATCTATAATACCTTAGAAACGGAATATGTTATGATAGCAATAATACCTGCTATCACACCTAGGGCATTATAAGCGGGCATTATGATAATGCCCGCTTATAATGCCCTAATGCGCTAATATGGAAATGTTATTGCTTATCCAATTTTATTTCTCTCACAATAAAGATCAAGTTTATACAAAAAATATTTTTTTCTTTAAACAATACTAAAAATTAAACTTTATTTCCAAAATGAAAATTACAATTTTGAAATGTCCGGAAAATGTAGCTGATCCCACTATAGAATGGTCGTGTTTTTTGTGATCGTAGCAGCGGTGGTAGCACTAACGCTATTTTGTATAGAAGAACAGTCCATTAAAGAATTTTCAATAGTCGATACGGAATTAACCTCGGAATTAACTGAATTGGCAATCATTTTGGCTACTTTGTTTTTGGATGAAATACTTTCTTCTATATATCCTTCAGCTACTGAAGAGCTTTTCCATTTCCCATGTTGTTTTAGCGTTCAAACGAAGCACCTGCCTCAACAAGTAAAGTTGAAGATGTGCGACGCAAACAGTGGCCGGTGTAAGCTTCTGCATTATCCAGTTTTAAAAATTTTGCGATCAATGTTGGGACGCTTCCTATGGTATTTTTCCAATGGGTTGTACTGTACATCGACCCTTTCTATAGGTAAGAAAGAATCTTCGCTCCTTTATTCCAGCTGGTCTTAATGTTGTGTACTTTTTATTAAATTTAAAACGTCTAAATCTTCTTTAATGATAGTAAAACTTTTTGAAGTTGAAGTTTTAGTTTCTGGTACCTTTATAACAAGACTGTTCCTCTATCTTCAATGTCATCAATGGTCATTTTGACCAACTCATCTCGTCTTAAACCTCCAAAAACACCTATTACCAATATGACTTTGTGTACCAAGTAGATATCATCAGGAGTCTTCTTAATAAATTTTAATATTTGTTCTCCTTCCAAAACTTTAGACTTCTTCGGGACGTATCCTTTCGACTTAACTTTTAAAAAAGATATGAGACGATGGTATTGCGAAATGTCTATATTTTCATAGACCATCAACGTAGACCTTAGGGTGGAATACTTGGTCCAGAGAGAGTTCGGACTGTATTTTTCCGACTAAAAATAATAAAGTTTGTTAAACATATGTATTAAAATAAAATCAATAACTTACCAGTTCCTGGAAATATGCCATTAAAACGTTTTCGGTTATTTAAAGAATTGCGTTCGCATCTTTCCAAATACCAAATATGCCATACTCCGATCATACTGTTGCCTTGATTTAACTGGCAAAAAGATTTTCGGTCGCTTTTATGGCCTTTTCTCTTATATTTTGTGGAATTTCTTCCATTTTGAGCAAATCGTTAAATAAAAAATGCCAACTGACTAACTGACAGAAACATCAAAGTCAAACTTAACACCAGTCATTATCTACTTACGTATACAGGTACAGGTGCAACTTATTTTTTATATTGCGAATAAATAATGTAATTAGTCATTGAAAACTCTTTTGGGTAAAACATAAAGCATTGTATGCACCACGGGCTTTACTGGACTATAATGCCCATCAGGTCGAAATCTAGCCCTCGGGCTATTTCGACCTTCAGGGCATTATAGTCCCAGTAACGCCCTTGATACATAAATAGCTATTAAAATAGATTTTAAGAAAAAATAAAGCTGGTAAATATATTTTAATTTTATCTTTATTTAGTACCTATATATTTCTTACAATTTGAATTGAAATAAAGTAAAAACATATAATTTTTTATTTATTTAAAGAACACGAATATTAATTTTCTTTTTTTTTTTCTTCATCGTCGTTATCTTTTGCGCATGTAAAAATGTCTGTTTCATTGTTATCATCTTTGTTGTCCTGATTCGTTGTTTCCGGGCCTTCCCGAATGTTCGGGTCAAATGCACTCTCTTCCTCAAAATCGCTTGGTAATGAAAAATCATTGCGGTAAGCTTGTCCATTACACTAACCACAAGCTAAAGTGCATTGCAACCCGATTTTCTGAACCCACAACGTACAGGTTTATTCATTTTAAAGTAAACAGGGCTTTATTTTTGAACTTCCCTCAGTGGCGGCCCGCGACCCATTAAGCTGGGTAGGCGGAGAGCGCCGCAGGCCAAAATTGCGCCGAAGGCGAAAATTTTTTGGGTTCCACGCCCAATTTTCGTGTATCTCATATTTTTATTAACTTTATTGTTATTTTTTTTATAGAAAATATTACCAAAAAAAGTTCTTATTAACGAAAGAAAACGTATTTTAAGTAGCCTTCAGAGTTGGATGTACGAATTTTTTTTAAAAATTAGTTTTGGATAAACCTGAAAAAACATTTCCAATTTTTTTTAAATGCTGTTGAATTTCCATATCACGTTTAATTAATAAATTAAACGTTTCTTTAAAATTGCCAGAATTAGCAGAATCCTTTTTTTCATTATGGCCTCTAAAAGAAAGTTCTTGTTTTGCCAAATGACAAGTAACATTTATTAAATAACCTAAAAAGATTCTATTTTTTCTTACTTCCTCATTATATAATTTTAAAGACATAGCTGTTTGAACGTTTATAGCATCTTTTATAGTTTGAGAGTTTTTTTCTAACCACTTAAGACTTAAATCACTGCTCATATGCTCCTTACAAAGCTCTTGTTTTTTAATACTAGCTGATAATTTTTTTTAAATCTGAAAAGCCCTGTGAAACCCAAACATTATTTCTACCTTTAGCAAGTAGTAAACAAGGCCAACAAAATAAACTTTGCCTAAAGATGCTTCCACTTAACCAACTGTGACTATCATACCACTGTGTTTTAAAAGACCGCGAAAAAGACTGTCCATGTTTTTTGTCGGGTTTTAAAATATTAAGTGTTCGTATCGGGCGACCAATAGTCAAGATTTCACTTCTATCTTTTTCATTTAGTCGCAAAAATGGAGTTTCTTGCAACGAGTAAATTATGTCATGCACAGGATTTAACTCCATTTTTTAATATTATTTAAACTATATACAAAAAAAGAACGATAAACATGCACTAGTAGCTAAAAAATACTTATCAAAAATCAAATTCTCCTGGACTAAAGTAAGGTGACTAGATTTTTAGATGGGCAAAGCGGAACAACCCTGATGGAGGGGGAGGGTATCAACAAAAGTTTTCATGCAGAATAAAAATAATATCGTAATATATATTTTTTTATTTTTAACATAAGTACATGTAATATTTTATTCCTTGACATATTTTTTATTTGAGTGAATTTGTTTCAGTAGATTGTTGTCATTTTTTAAAATGTTGTAAAAATCAATGACACATAAAATGGCTTTCAAAGTTTCAACACTTAATTTTGATTTTTCTGATGTCCAGAAAAAACGCGTCAGTCGCAACGTTAGTTCTAGGTAAAGATAGTGCATATTCGACAATTTTTAATACATTATTGTATGGAACATAGTTTGTTTCGAAATGGTAAAATATTTCTAACCATTTGTTTTCTACCGTGATTTTTTTTGAGGCCCAATATTTAAGCTTACCAAAAAATTTGTTTTAAAATCATATATTTTTTTAATTTAACCCAATTCTAAAAGGCCGGACTTCTGAAAAACGTCGCGGGACGCGGGACAAATTATGACAAATCGGGACTGTCCCGCCAAAAGCGGGACGTCTGGTCACCTTAACTAAAGGCCTGCCTAAACTTCAAAACTTGCCACTAAACTACCTAGGATTAAAACTCGGAAACCAAAATGCACCGGCATTTTCCAAGGTAGGCGGCGCCTACCTTGCCTACCCTGACGAGCCGCCACTGACTTCCCTGTATTTTTTTAAAAAACGAATATAGCAATTTCGTGTATTTTTTCGGTAGAATTCAATAATCTAATCGAAAAAACATTTGAAACAAAAACAAAAGAGGGACAGCTCGAGTGACGTATTTTTTAAATAGAATACCTCGTATATTTTTATAAAATAATAATAAATATAATAAAGATTTTCACGAGGAGTTCGGTGATATAGGGGTTGCTGGGTTTATTTCCTGCGGTTCTGCTGCAATTGTCAAAAAACTGCATGATACTATAAGGATAGTTTTATCTGAAAAAACCTGGCTGCCACAGGTCACAGGTGCTTATTTGTCAATTTTATAATGAGGTTTCATCAGAAGAACGGCTTCAGATTATAACTTTCTATTATAAATGTGAAGAAAACGCCAGGGAAACACAAGAAGATATGTTGCAAATTTTCACCGAAATATATTAGTAAAAACGATTTTAAAACTAGGTCTTATTCGAAGAAACAAAATTGTTACATATTAGAAAAAGGACTACAATGAGAAAAAGAACCGGGATCGAGCTATTCTAAATTATTTTACTTTGTATCCCATGAATTCAATTACTGAAGCAATTAGAGACTTGAGGTATGGCCCTGCAAGAACAAGAGTAAACTATGCGACGGTTCAGAGAATACTGAAATATTTTAAATATCTTCCATATCAGCTTTTAACACGTGAACAAAAGGAACTTCGCTTTTAATTTGTTTCCCTTATTTTAATCCATGAACAAGATAACGATCCTACCCTGTTTCAAACGATTCTTTGGACGGATGAAGCTACGTTCTCTACATCGGAAATGTTTAACCGACGCAATACGCACAGCTGGGCAAGACAAAATCTCAGGAAATTTCAAGAGATTAAATACCAAGGGAGGTCTTCTCTTCATGCCTGGTGTGGTGTGCTTAACAATAGAATTGTCGGGCCAATATTTTATGAGGGATCCTTAACTGGAGAAAGATATCTCAATCTTCTTGAAAACGATATTGAGGACATTTTAGAAGAATTGCCAATTGAAACGTATCGCAAGATAATTTTGCAACAAGACGGAGCGCCGTCCCATACTGTTCGTCAAGTTATGCAGTATTTCAATCGCCGATACAATCAGTGGATTGGATGTTATTACACTATTGGATGGGCACCTAACAGTGCAGATATTACAATTTTAGACACTTTTCTATGGGGTCACTTGAAGAATGTCGTTTACCAATATCGGAGAGCTTCGAAAGGCTAATAAGGTGTTATAGATCATGTTTTGAAAATAATAGGGGTCATATAAAACATTTAAATTATTAGTAATATTATAATTTTTTGTTATTAGTGTTCTTATCACCACCATATTTTACCCAAGGAAGTTTAAAGGTGTATGGAAGCCCAATACTGTAGAACAAAATTGTCCAGGCGTGCAGGGCAGCGGGAATCGGGGGATTGGCCCCGCGGAGTTTGCGCAATGAATAGTAGGTCAGAGCCGGACTTCCATAATTCTTTGTTACTATCCATAAAGTTGACATCATCAAATGTCAAATTCAAGCATTCACTGTTTTTTTTTTATTTTTTGCACAAAATTGTTGGTTATTAAACGATATACCATAGAATATTTAAAATTATTGTGTAATATTGGATTTTATATCATCTGACATAATATGGAAAGAATAGGTGGCGCCACTTTACAGCCTTCTATTTAAATGGTCGATATTTTTGGGAGTTTTGTATTTTTACCAAAAATTTTTGTAAATAAATAAAAACA
The DNA here is from genome assembly GCA_019359885.1 of Listronotus oregonensis. Taxonomy (NCBI): domain Eukaryota; kingdom Metazoa; phylum Arthropoda; class Insecta; order Coleoptera; family Curculionidae; genus Listronotus; species Listronotus oregonensis. Next base: position 13,657 of record JAHBCN010019443.1, read on the forward strand.
CGATTTTTTAAAAATAAATTTCAAACATTGTATGATAGTTTTATGTACTTATCACCAATTTTGTGATAAAAGAAGGGCGAGATAGTGTAAATGAGTTTAATCTAATCCTAAGATTGTGGTTGTACATTAAAAAGTAAAAAATTTTATAACTGCTTTTTAGGCATATACTTTTCACTAATAAAAACATTCATGAGAAGAATAAAATGGTTAAAAATGTTTAGTAACCTTTGGTTTCCCCGGTATCCATTGTAACAGTAACCGTTAAATATTATGTGTCTACAGTATTCGAGCTTAAAAAAATTTATAATGTAAGTTTAAAGAACCAAAAATCTAATTTCTTTTTTAAAAAAAAAAAAAAAAAAAGCAAAAAGGAACTTTTTTAAATAAAATTTATTTTTTTTTTCAATTAGAGGGGGCCCGTATATATTTTAAAATTTGCCCCGGGCTGCCCAGTAAAAATTAAAATTTTATCCTTTAAAAGAATTTTTAAATTTTTGAAATAAAAGTACCTTTTAAAGTAAAAAACCCTTTTTCTTTTTTAATCCACAAAAAAAACAAACATTGTAAAAAAATCTAAAGAAAAATTAAGATAGCCTTACTTTTCCCTCTATTTCCTATGAAATTTTTCATTTTCTATAATTCAAATTGATATATTTTATTTATTCGGTTACCTAACGTTACGTCTCATAAGAAGCACCTAATTTAAATATAAAAATACTTACCTAAAATAAATGCCGGGTATTTACCCTTAGATTTGCAAAAAAAAAACCATACAACCTCAGTCATTTTGTTACGATATTATAAGTAACAAACAGTAAACACAAAATTATAGTCACAATTTTAAATAAAACAATCACTAAAATAAGAAGGTTTTTATCAATCCAAAAAACTTCTGAAACCCAAAAAAATTAATCACACAAAGAAAAACAATCGAAACAAAGGCTCTCATAAAAGTATAATGTTTGCCTATCTACACACTGATTTTTAGTTTTAAGGAAACTTTAAAAATTTCGTGGAATTTCGTTATTGCGCAAAATCGGCGGGCCAACTCTGACACTTGTTTTAATACTGGGGGGGACATTTTTTGATCGAATGAGCCATAGCTTTGGGGTTTCCAACACCCTTAAACTTCCTTGATTTTATCTATTGTATTTTAATTTTTTCCTTTTATTTTAATTTTGTTTTTTGGGTTTTTGGAAAAAGATATGTCTTTCATTTTTTTAAATATAATAAAATTTATTCTTCTGATGAAAACCCCATTAAAAAACCACCCCAAAAGGTAATAAACGTTTTTTTAAAAATTTTGACTTTGACAAATAAGCACCTTGACCTGTGGCCCCATGTTTTCAGGTGAACTTTTCTTATAGTATCATGTAGTTTTGAAAAAACAGCAAAACCCGCAGAAAATAAAACCCACCCCCTATACACCGAATTCCTTGAAAATATTATCTAGATACAAAAATATACGGATTTTTAAAAATACTCACTGTGCTGTAACTCTTTTTTTTTGTTTTAAATGTTTTTTTTATTTGATTATTGAATTCTACGAAAAAAAATACACAAAAGGGGTTTATTCCTTTTTTAAAAAAAAAAAGGAAAATTCAAAAATAAAGCCCTGTTTCTTTAAAATGAATAACCCCAAAAACAAGAGTAAATCCCAAAATTTTAGAGTAATTCAAAAGAGAATAACAATAAAAATTGTAATGGTTTAAATTTTCATTAATTGGGTTACCTTTTTTCCACATTTGCCAAATTTTATTTACAGTTGGAATTCATTACAGTTTAGTAATTATAAATTCTCATTAATTTAAAGCATATAACAAGTAATTGTGTTAATACAATTAGTAAGTAATAGATTCTTTTTGGGGTTAATTAACTACTTAGGTCAAAATAATGTTTATATACTGAGTGATTTGGAAATCTGAACATTTAATAAAAGTTTTATTTTATAAAATTCTTCATAAAAACAAGAAATTATCAAGTTTTTAGCTGTATCATTTTAATTAGTTTTTTTAATCAAAAATTATTCTACCAGATGGGTTCACTTTAATCCTGTTTCCACATATGGAACCTATGCGTGTATGCACAAAGTCGGTTGCCCATTTTAACCCTAAACATCCATCATTCTTTTAAAAACCAAAAAAAAAAACTATCAACGATTAGAGATAAATCTGTCACCGTTTCCAAAAGATTAAAATTACTTGAAATGTAAATAATAAAATAAATTATCCAAACTTTGCTTTTAGAGTTGGAGATTTTCTAATGTTTTTTTTTAATATTAATGGTATGGCAATGATGAGTATAGATTTACTTGTGACAGGTACATTTATTATATTTACGAATAGGAAAGATGGTAAATTAACTGATTTTAAGGGTACCTAAATATATTTCAAAGGGTCCCTATTATTTTTAACTTTTTTTTGAAACAGGAGTTATGTTTATATAATAAAGGCTATTT
>JAHBCN010019444.1:0-16251 GCA_019359885.1 Listronotus oregonensis
AATAAAGGATAGATTTCTCCTGCAAATAGGACACAAAGTGTTTATAAACATGTCCTGAAAAATAATTGTTAAGTAGTCTACCCCCTTAAAAAAAAATATTTTCCAGCTCGTTTACACTGACATATTCACAAGAACTTTTTTTTTCATTTTCATATGTAGAGGACTATCTAAAAGTCATATCCGTGGTATTTAAGACATCCTGTATAAACCTTACTAAATAGCTCTAGAATTTTTTTTTATGTATTTAAAAGTATATTAATCAGGGAAGTTTTTATTTATACACAAAAAAATTATCTAAAGTTTTAAATAATGTTTGTTAGAAAAGTAATAATAAAAATGAAGGCTTTATTTTTGTCTCGACATACTTAACATAATGATACTTGTCTATTTTACCAATATTGAAGTATTTTGCTACCTAAACATATAGGCGAAAATTCTTATTGATATGCTAATCGTAACTTTTAAATCTAATATGATTGTATGATAATATCCGTCAAAAGTCAATATAAAGCTACAGATATCAATCAATCAATATTTAAAAAAATTATAAACCCTATTTTCCTCTCATTTAATGGGTAGATTAGGGAATATTAGCAAAAGGTGCCTAGTATAAAATGAAAGAACATTTGAAACTTATACTGACCTTTGATGGAACATTTCTATATTATTACATTTATTATTATATTACAACTATAATTTTATACAAAATGTTCTCGTACTACATATCTATTGATAAACTTTTACTTTTCACAACCTACATTTTAAATGGCTACTTTTTAAGTTACCAACTACGCATTTTGTTATTTTTGCCAACTTATTATTTTCTATAGGTGCCTAAAAGTGTAAACCCCTTTTAAAAAAAATAAATATTTTTATCTTTTCAGCATTCTTTATGGTTTTTCCTCGTTTACACTGTCAATTAAAATAGAACATTGTTTTATTTTGTATGATATATATTTTATTATTTTTAATAAATAAAAGTCGTAATATCAAAAGATATAAACAATAACCATAAATTGTATTGTCTTTTAAAGAATTTACAAAATTAACCCCAGATACGTTTTTTCTTTCATTATTATAATAGTTCAACTTTCTTAAACCAAAATAGTGTGTCAATTTAATTTTAGAAACAATATTTTGCTATTATATGATGGCTCTTAAAAGTTAAAACTAATTAAAAAAATAATAAAATTTACTTATTTAGTTTTAAAGTTACCAAAAATGCACTACTAATTGTTTAATTTTAGCTCTTTAAAAAAATAAAGGTATCAAAAACATATTCTATTAAAAAAAAAAATTAGTAATTATATAAAATGTATATTTGAAATCAAGTTCGTTATTGGTGATATCTCTTTATTATAATTTTTTATTTCTTTAGGATAAACCATTTAAGGGTTTTTTTAAATATTTTTACTTTTTAGTTAATTCAAAATTCCTAAGAACTAATTTTATTTTCATTAAATTTTTGCCTAAAAAAAATTGGTTTTTAATTAAATGATTCACCGGCATTGAGATGGGTTTTGTAAGACAAAATTCAATTATAAGCCAAAACTACTGACAAGCAATTTATCTTTTTTAATTTTTACATAACATCATGCAATTTTTTTTTGTAAAAATTAACAAAAAACTAAAACAGTCGTACAAAGATAACAAAACGCGGCGACAAATAATAAGTCTTACGGTTTTTCCCAATTGTTAAATTAACTTTTAAAAATTCTTTTAAAACACAAAGGAAAATTTAAAAATTTGGCCCCTTTTAATGCAATCTTTAAAAATTAGGCCAAATGACAAAAAAGTGGTACTCTTAAGGTAAAAATTAAATATGCATTACTTTTTGCCTAAAAATCATAACCAAAAAAAAGTTCCAATTGTTAAAATTGTAAGTGGCCTTATGTGGTATTTGATAACAAAAATAAACTTCAAGCATACAAAAAAACTAAAATTATTAATTAATATATTCTATTATCAAATTCTTTAAAAGTTTTTCTAATATTTTAAAAGAATTAGTAGGAGAAATATAACACTTAACTTGGATCACTATGATTTTTTTACGAAAACAACTGTTAATAATAAAAACTCAAACCATTTCTGTAATAAATATTATGTTAAGATGCATGTCTTATCACAAACAAAAACTTTATTATCAATCTTTATCACCCCCAAAGAAGAAAAAATTAAATTAAAAAATGGGATGAAAAAATCTTGACCAAAAATAAAATCTATTACCCAAAGAGCTTAAAAATTGTAAACTTTTTGAGTCTTTTAATTTTCTTCTCTTACTCGACTTTCGGTCTCTAATATAAAAACCTCATCATCAGCTTTCTCCGAACATTCGATTACCGTTTTCTCAGACGTTTTCTCTTCCGACTTCGACGTTAGGCTGTCGTGTGATTCGTCGTCTTCGGTTACTGTTTCCATAGTTGAAGCGCCCATAACGGGAGACACGGGTGCTGTGGGTGGTGTTATTTTTCCGGCTTTACCCAGAATGTAGTAAGTCATAAGTTGGCCTTTTCCTTTAACGGCCACCAGACCGCGCTGCTCGAATTGATAGCCGAAGACTTGGAGAATTTGACAGGTTTCTTCCGTTACCTAAATAATTTATAGATTATTTAAAAAAAATGTACACATAAATGCTGATAGTATATTTATCTAAAAACAATGGGCCTCTTACATAAAATTTCTTTTGATTCAGAAACACTGCAAATATACAGGGTGTAAAAAGTATTTGCTTACCATTTTAATGGGTGATAGTGGCGCTCAACACAAGTCAAAAAGTTTATATGACAGATATTTGTCTAAACAATATCAAAGTTACAAACTTTGGAGGCAATTATTTATGAAAAGCTAAACAATTGGCAACTTTTTCTTAATTGCTTATCAGTAGATTTATTTGCCAATAGAATAAACTAGGTGTTAAATGTTTAAATCTAAAAATAATATTGTTTTTCCTAGTTAAAAATATAAAAAAAATTGGCAACATCGCCACCCAGAACCGCCTGTTCACAAATGTTGTTAAATAGGGTATTTTCACTCAATTTATTTGTTGTGTGTAAAAATTAAAAGTAGAAACATAATTAAAAACCTGCTAAATAACCGGAAAAATACAAATTCTTTTTTTTGGGTTTAATTTCTTTAATTTAAATAGCCCGCCACTCCCTAACCAATCAAATTCAACATGGATGCCAAGTCTGTTTAGGAACTATCGATATCGACAATCTATCGATTTAACGAAATCTAAAATGCGAAATGCTTTTTAGACTTTAACTAAAACACACCAACTCGTAAATAGTTTCAATTGAATAAAAACATAAAAACACATCAAAAGGTTTTCACAACAATAATAGGCATTCCTTTGGGCATTTCTCAATTACGCCTTTACACCAGGCTTTTCTCCTATCGTCTTGTTTTTGAAGAAAAAGAATATTTTGAAGATCCTAAACTTGGCCGGCTTCTGGTTTCGCAAATAATAAGAATACACTTTTTTTCATTTTGAATAAAATAACGGAAATTTACTCGTAAAAAGGGTTCATATCAAGAAAAGTTTGGCGATAATAATAACTATAGTAATAAATTGGAATATATGGAAAAAGAACACACTATTTACAAATTAGAAATTATTAATAAATATTAGAGGTTACAGGTTATACAGGTTGACATTGACAATATGACAATTGACAGGAAACGCCAACTTTGTAGATGTTGCGCATATCGATATTTGATGACAGGCGTATCGAATAACAAAAAGCTGACAACAAAGCAGAAATTCGACCAATAGGAAATTTAGGGCCGTGACGTCACGGGCCTACAAAATTCAAACTTAAAATTGATTTTTAAGGCGTTTCCGGAGGCCAAAAAAATCGGGAAAAAATATTTTTGGCCTTTATTTTCATGTGGCTTTGCAATAAGCTAATAAAAAAAATCATGAAAAACGCCTATTGAGAAAAATATGCCGATATGTTATGGATTTTCGGCGAGACAAACGACATTTTGAGCAACTAATTTAAACTCAAATATAGCTGTTTCTTTTGTTTTATAATAAGAGACTTTCTATTCTTAAGGCCAAATAAAAAGTGCTGTTTTGAAACATAATAATTTGTGTTCTTAAAATGGATATTCAGCCTAATTTTGTGGTAAGTACACTTATTTTTTATTACAGATAAAAACCCCAAATAAAGTAAAAGAAAAAAACATAATTTTTACGCAGGGAGGCTTGTACATAGAAGCTGCGGAGCTGCATACCATCCAAAAAATACTAGAAAATAGGTCAAACAGTAATTTATTGTTTTTTACTTAAATTTATTTTCAAATTAAATATTAAAATAAACTGCAAAAAGTCATTTCTATTATTTTCTATTTTTTTAGGTTTTGCAGTTTCTTTGCACCAGCCGCCTTTATGTAAATAAACATCTCTTTTAAAAAAGCAAAACATGGAAAACCTCGCAAAAAAACATTTGACTCAATGTGATGAAGTGGGCGTGAAACTTTGAAAAGCCAAATTTCAAAAAAAATTAATTTTTGATCCATATGTTTTTGGCTTTTTTGACTTGATTTAAGATTCTCTATGGTCCATTAAAATCATATTTTTACACCCTGTATATGGGATGATCCGCGTCAACCGGATCAGAGCAACAACCAAAATTAAAAGCAACCAAAAATATCGACCAGAGGGTCATTTTAAAGCTTAAAGCGTCTACTTTTTAATGTCGAGTGTGCCCTTAAGAAACCCAATATGGCGGATCTAATATGGCAGCCGATAGCCGGAGAAAAAACGAGTGTATAATAAAAAAAGCTTGTAAAAATAAAAATTTTCAACCAATGGGGCAATTTTTTGGCTTAATTTGTAGCTGATGGATGCCCCTAAAAATCTGTTGTGGTAGGTTAAATATATCCAACATGGCGGATCCAATGATTAATTGAGTGGTTTTCGATTTGCAAATTTGTATCGAGTTTTAGTGTGATCACGAATCGAGTCATTTAAAATAAAGATTACGCATATCAGTTTTTTTCAATTTGCAAAATTGTATAATTCGGTGCCAATTATGACAAATTTTATTTTAAGATGCCATTTGGGATCCTCAACACTGAGGTAAAAATTTTAAAAATCTGACCTTAAATTCATAATCTGCGACCCCTTAAACCACCATATACCTAATTTTGCGCAAATTGGCAGATTTTTAAAATATACCATCGCCATTTTGGATCACTCGATTTTCTTTGGCAATCGGCTGCCATATTGGAGCCATCATATTTGATTGCTTTAAGCTTTAATTTTAACAAATTTCATTTTTTTAAACTAATTTGCCATGCTTAAAGCCGTGTTGCTAATTCAGTACTAGCCATTCATTATTTGCTAGCGACATGCTAAAAAGTAAAAATTCTTTATTTCATTAGAATATTTATATAACTCATTCGTTGGCTGCTTGGGGAACCGCGGAGCCCCTATGAGTTTGGGAGCATAAGGAAACTGCATCGCCTAGCCTTCCGATTTATACGCCACTGTGTGCAACAATGAGACGAATTTTCTTTCCGGCATTCCTTTTAAAGCAGTGTATATCCAATAAAGACAGAGTGATAGTGAGAGTGAAAGTGAGATGATAAAACAAATGTTCAAAAAGGATAATGTATGATTCTGGTGTACAACAGCTCCTGTAGCCGCAGCTCTACAGCGTGTTTCAAAAACTTTTCTGGAAAGAAACTTTTTCTCACTTCTGCACCCCTTATGTTATTTTTGATAAATGTTTTGACATAAAATCGTTAAATTAATCAATCAATCAATTTACAATTTTCAAAAAGTGTATCAAAATCAAATAGTCGTTTGAGAAATCCAAAATCTGCGGCCAGTTTGTAGTGGTCGACTTTTGTGTAGGTGAGTGTATTCATGTTTTATTTTTAAATATTTCTGATAGTAACTTAGATAACTAACCTGTATACAACCAGCCTTTCCGGTGCTCTCCATCTAGACGCCACGTTGACAGTGTTACCCCAAATATCATAGTGGGGCTTCCGGGCGCCGATTACACCGGCCGTTATGGGACCATGGTTTATTCCTAACTTAAGTACAAAATGATTGAATGATTGTTCGTTGATGCTCTGTAGTGCCTTCTTTAAATCTAGCGCGAATGCCACCAAGAGTGAAAGATGCGCCCATCGTACTTGCGTGGGGTCTTCGGGCTAAAAACCAATTTAAAAAAGTACATTAAAAATTAAATAGGGAAGCGGATATTTTGTTTTAAATTTTGGGACCGAATATCTGGAAAACTGATCGTTTAACTGCCACAATTAACTATGAAAAAATATAGACGAAAACTAGTCATCCTATTTGAAAAAATTTACGACGGCGATTTGCGATAACTCGATGGTGTTGACACCAAAAAAATTCTAAGGTCATAAAAAACTTTGAGTTATTCCATTTAATGAATTTTTGGTTTGAAAATTATAAAATAAAAAATAGGTTTATCGCACGGTACAGAGTAGAGCCATTTTGATGGATTTTCACTGTATTGGAATAGCTAGAAGAGATAGAGCAAATTGAAGGATTTTTTTTTTTTGGCTAATTCAGTACACCTTTGTATCTTAGTTGTAAGTAGAGATAGAAACAATAAGTAAAAAGCAAGATTATGTAGAATTTTACGTTAAACCCTGTGGCGTTTCCGATTTTTATTTGTTACGGTTTTTGAGTATATAGTTTTCGAAATAATAAATGACGTAAGATGCATTTTACGGTAACGGAAAAACGTGAAAAAGAATCGAAAAGACTGGAATTAGCTAAAAGAATTCTTCAAACTGTTTAAAATGGATTATTTCAGCGCCCATAGAACCCTTTAAAATTGTTGTTAAAATGGTTAAAAACTAAGGTAGTTTATTTAAATAAATTATTAACTTAAATCAAATAATTCTAACTTTTCTACAATTCTATAAACACTATTTTAATTTTCATGGCAGTAAGACCTAGCTAAATCCTAAACCTTTTGGTGAATACGACTATACATCAATCAACAAGGGACCATTCACAGAAATACAAAAATAAACAGGATTTGGTTTATTTACCCAATAAATCTTACCTTTATTTGTCTTGTGGGATTTAGGCCGCTGGCTGCCATGTAGGTCGAACCGATTGTCTTTATTTTTATAATATCTTGATACTGCGGAAGCTCCAGGAGCTAAAGTAATAATAATATGGATTAGGAATTTAAACAAAAAATATATACTGGGTGTTCTTTAAAGACACGCTAATATTAAGAGGGTAAATCTAGAGTTGCCGCGAGACGAGACGAGATAAAGCCTTGTCTCGTCTCGAAATTTCGAGGTAATATATTTCGAGACGAGACGAGACAAGGGTTTGTCTCGTCGTTACTCTCTCCGTTTGTCTCGAGTTGTTTTGGTTTATTTCAATTAATTTGGATTTCAATATATAGTGCATTAGTAATGTATAGGAGTTATTTTAATAAAAATAAGTTCAAAGTTTAAGAAAATCTTGGATCGTCGTTTTATTTTTAGGTACATGTTACACATTTTTTAAACTTATTTTTATGTCTGCACCGTGCACAAGATGGTGAAAAAAAGACATATTTTTAAATGGAACACACATATTTTATCATTACATTATTAATTTCAATGTTTAATTCTAGAAATGTTCATTTTCAATTTTTTTACCAATTTTTAATTTTTTTCCCATAAAAATTAAGTATACCCAAACTATCCTAAATGGCAATATTCTAAACCTATGTAACTTTCTGGGTATAGAATATGAAGTAGGTATAGAATTCCTAGAATTAAATAAATACAATCCAAAACTGTAAAATATAAGTAGGTATAGGTATTCTATTATCAGGGTGTTTAAAATCTTTAACGGTTAGATCTTTCAAAAAAGTCTCTATAAACATAAGTCCGGATATGCATCTTTTGTTGGAAATGGTAGGGTCCTAAAGTTAAAAAAGAAGCTTTTATTTATATTTTAATAATGAACATATAAAAATCAAAAGAAAATAAAAATTTTTTTTAGCTACTTTTTATGTTTTTTTCTTTTCAAAGAGCAGAATTTTCATTTTTTAAAAAAGTCCAACCATAAAAAATTTCTGGTTAAGAAAAGCGGTATTTAGGGGTAATATTTTCGAATCAAAACTAACAAAGTTTATTAATAAAATTAAATATTAATTTAACAAACAGTCCACAAACCACGTTGCCTAGACGACGTGGAATTTCCACCTTAATTTTTACATAATATTATTTCTCTTATGGAAAATATGTACTGGGTGAAATATTCAAAAATTAAAAATAATAAAACTACAGGGTGATATACATTTAAAGCAATTAATTTTTGCTTCTTTTTATTAACACCCTGTATTTCAAAACGATGCATTTCTTGACCTATTTTATTAAACTTTTTTTTTAAGATCCCAAATGCTTCAAGTTTGTAACTAACTTAAGAACTAGAAATATTTTGTTAAAGATTTTTTACAGTTAGTTCACTGAAGTTTTTAAATCATTAAAATTTTCAGATGTCTCGTTTCGTCTCGTCTCGGCTTGTCTCGAAGGATTTTATCTCGTTTCGTCTCGTCTCGAAATTCGAGACAAAATAGCTTCGAGACGAGACGAACTCTAGGTGAATCTTGGACTTATTAAAAAAAAAACTTTCTATGAACGTAGACCCAAAAAGTCTTAACTTCTGAGATACAGGGTGATAAAGTTTTTTTTAGAAATCACATTTTTAATAACAACTAAGATAATATTGTAGACATCTTTATGAAATTCGGTACATGTTTTCTATGCATCAAGGTGCATTTTCTGATGTATATATTTTTTTAATTTCTCTACCAGTGGCATCGGTACGGGTTCTCAATTGAATATTTTTGAGAAAAAAATACTACGTCAACGCTTTTTATTAAAATAAAAATTACTTTTAAAATCCTCACTTATTTCTGAGCAAATTTGATTTCTTGGTTTTTTTTTTGTCTAATGCATGGTTTTCGCTAAAAAATAAAAATCGTGCTACTTCTGGATCAATTTCCCAATTCAATTACATTTTTGTTTATAATTTCTTTTATCACTTATCCTTTAAAATATATTTATATAACTCTTATATATACGATTTAAAAAGCTTTATTTTCTGTGTTATAATTTTTTTGAAAAAAAATCGTTAATATCTTAAAAACCATAAGCCATACAAAAAAGTGTATAGAATAAGAAATACAGCTTTTAAAATTATTGTATATAAAAAAAGCTAAATAAACAACAAAACTCCAATTTTCAAATTTTTTGATTTTAACTCGAAAAGTATTGCATTTAGACAATAAGGATAAATAACCCAAATTAAAGGTCTTATAAAAAAAATTAAGGTTGTATAAAATTTCTTGTAGCTTTTACAGTTTTTGAAAATATAGACCTTAAATATATATATATATATATATATATATATATATATATATAATATATATATATATATATATATATATATATATATATATATATATATATATATATATATATATATATATATATATATATATATATATTTTTAAAGCTTTATTCCAAAAACTAAAAAAGATACAAAAAATACAGCTTTCCAAATTATCCATATAAAAATATATACCGGGTGTTGCTCCGCCGAGCGGGACATAGGGATTCCCATGTAAATTTTGAAGTAGTCAAATATTGGCTCCCCTAATTATTTTAGAAAAAAATGCTATTAGGATTTATTGAAGAGCACAATAAGTTCCACCCAAAATGAAAATTTGAGCATTTTTCAACCAACCAGTAAAGGGTAAACCGCTTAAATACTTCTGCAACGTAGTATCTCATTATGCACCCTGTACTCTAGAAATCAATAAGAAAAAAACCATATCGATTTAACAGTGACAATTTTGGACCATTAATTTATAATGTCATTGCAAAAACTGAACAATTTTATACGGGAATTTCAAAAAAAATCCTTGCATTTCATTTTAGTTTACAGCTAATTCCAACACATGCTTTTACAGTTACGCAAGACAATAAAACAAATTTGTCTACATTTAGAAATTAATTTATGACGAAAATATCAGGATTTAATCAAATGCTCAAATATTCCTCCATTAACTGCCAGACAATAACCCAAACGATTATAAAACTCATTTCTTACGTTGGCTAGTTGGTACATCGATATTCTGGCACATTCAGCGGAAATACATTCCTTAGCTGGTCTAAATTTTCATATTTTTATTGGTATAAAGCTTAGTTTTAAATGTCCCCATAGAAAAAATCGTTTGGCGAAAGATCCGGAGACCTGGCTGGCCAAGATATTCCGTGGTTCGGGCCTATGATGTCGTTATTAAATGCGTTGTTCAAGTATTCGCGCACAGCTCTGGTACTGTGTGCTGGGCAGCCATCTATTTGATACCAAATCTCTTGATTTTCACGAGCAAGGTTGTTCAAGCAGGCAAAATTTGTTCCTCTAAAGTTCCAGAAAGTACTCCGCATTCAAATTTCGGTCAAGGAAAAATGGTCCAAGGATATGGTGGCCAAAATTCCACCAAAACATTAATTTTTTCGTGGATATTGGGTCCTTGTCTCAACAAATCGATTTTGGTTTTCGTTACTCCAGTACCGGCAATTTTGAATGCTGGGTTCGTTGTTCAATGTAAAAGTGCATTCGTCAGTAAAGCAAATATTTTGTAAAAAACCTCTGTCAGTGTTTGTCCTCTCCATCATCTCAAAGCAAAATTCCTGTCGTCGTATTTCGTCTCCGTCTCTTAATTCTTGGTGTCTTTCGTACTTGTAAGCGTGGTATTTACATCTTTTTAAAATTCGAGATGATGTGGTTTGGTCTTGTCCAGTAATGTCCTTCAGTTGTCTCGTGCTAATGTTTCCTTCGGCCTCCTCTACACAAAGTATTACGTCTAAATCCCTCTCGTTTTGTACAATTTGTCTCTGATTTTCACGTCGATTTTCTTCACATTTGCAATTTTTGATTACTGTGCCTGTAGTTTCAAATTTTTTTATCGTCCGTTCTATTGTCGATTTACTTGGTATTGGCCTATTGGGAAAATAGGCTGCAGACATAGAGTAGCGGACCTCTTCGATAACTATTTCGCTGATAAAATAATTTTATAATAGTGATTTTTTCTTGATTTGAGTAGTTCATTATTTAAAAATGATGTGACATTGATCTGACAACTTGAGAGTAAGAGGTTAAATAATTTTTCTGGTATTTTATTATAAACTTCTAATAATACAGGGCGCTAAGAAGATAGGAGATTCGTAACTTATTTTAGCATTTATCTCTTAGCGAGATCTGAGAAGAGCTGAAATTTGTCACTGGGTACAACTTTTCGTGCTCTTTAAAAAATCCTAATAATATTTTTTCCAAAATAATTAGGGAGCCAATATTGGACCAGTTCAAAATTTACATGGGATTCCCTATGTCCCGCACGACGGAGCAATACCCGGTATAAACATTTTCGATAGTTTGAGTAATAAATCAGATTTAAACAAAAATGTGATAAAATTTATAAATTGATCCTAGAGTAAAGAGTTTTTATTTTCTTTAAGCGAAAACCACGCGTTGGAAAAAGAAAAACCAAGAGATAAAATTTGCTTTAATATAAATGAGAAAGCAGTGGCGTAGTATTTTTTTCTCCATAAATATTCAATGCAAAACCCGTATGGACGCCACAGGTAGAAAATTTAAAATTTTGTACATTAAAAAATGCACCTCGATGAATAGAACACATGTGCCAAATTTCATAAAGATGTCTACAATATTATTTCAGTAATTATTAAAAAAATTATTTTTATAAAAAACTTGTCTTAAACGAGTCCAAGAATCACCTCCTTAAATATTAACATGTCTTTAAAAAACATTCTGTCTACAGTGCATTCTTAAAGCAGCGAAAAAATTCGTTAAAAATTAAGGGATTAAATTTTGCAAAAAACGCTTAAACCCACAAAGTTTAATTTCTTTTTTGCGCAATCCGCCAGATGGACTCGATATATACAGGTGATTCCTGTAGAGGATATGACATCATCAAAATTTTTTAAAATGATAACACCCATTTTTATTACCGTGTTGGAAGGGGCCCTTTTTTGCAAACGATCGGATAATTTTTGGTATGGGTTAATAAAAAAAAAAAAGAATAACGCTTTTGCAATTTAAAAAAACCAAAATTAATGAAAATAAAACTCTAAAGACAACTAAATTAAATGTTTAAATCGTACCTATAGTAATCTTGCTGTAAACGTTTATGTCAAAGCTAATAATTTACGTATGTTAAATTTTAAGGACATGATCGGCTTCAACCTTTTTAAACTTTGTAATTGAAAATAATAAAAATATTACGCAAGAAAATAAGTTCAATTTTAAATTTTTTTGTAATGGCAATTGCTAATGCAATTTTTTGAAATTTTTATTATAACCAATATATTTATAAAAATCTACACCAAAATAGAAAAAAATATGACATGGTAAAGATGTCGCTATCTTACAGCAATCAGAGCTCTTAAAAATATACGAAAAAGCCTTATTAAATATATGTACAGTATATTTTATGCAAAGTATATGAAGGAAAAATTCTACCCAAAATGTTTCATTTAATTTTTTTTCAAAAGGACCTGCTTTTTGGTGCTGAGAACAATATTTTTTGAGACGTGCTGAGAAAGCTTAGAAAATAATTTATCAATACTAAATAATAATGATTATTTTATATACAATAAAAAACATGCAATGTTTCTTATAAAGTCGTAATTCAAAAAACTCCTTCAAGATATCGTCACAAACCGTGTCCAGGTCCAGACACTTATAATAGCATCTCAAATATTAATATTATTTAGTCTTTGTAAAAAACCACAAATTATTTTACACTTTAATAAAGTCTTTAAAATTAAAATTCTATGAAAATTATCAATATAAAAAACATGTGTAGAATTAAGGTTAAGTTTATCACGAGAGTCTGGGCTGCGAGCAAGAAGACAGCTTTTTTGGTCGTAGAGTCAGTTCTATGTAAAAAAATGGGCAAAAAAAACATTTATAAATTTTACCGGTTTAAGTCTTTTTCTTAAAAGCTATTTCGTACATTTTTGACAAACTTCCTAAATAATTTTCTTGTTTTTTGCTGCTCAAATTTAAAGCAAAATAAATTTATTACTTACCGCATCAAAATCCGATATGACTTCATTTAGAAACCTTAAACATTCCAATCCTTGATTATTTACAGTCTCTTCGGAATAAAAATCTAAAAGAAAATATCTACTTTTGTAAAAAACAAATATTCATTTTTATCAAATAATATATTTAAAAAAAAACGTATAAAAGACCTCGTAAATCTAAAAATTTAATACACAAATAATACGATCCGTTATTAAACAAAAAAATGTATAAAGGGTTATATAAATTTAGTGTCCACCATTGATATTTTATTACTGTTATTAGCTAAAATACAAAATTATATACCTGAAAAATTAGGCATCGAAGCAAACAGAACTCCAACTTCTTCATAACTTTGCGAATACAACTCATCATGGTTTCGGTTTCCTATTTCCCATAAAATGAGCTGCGACGTGTGGCGGTAGGATATTATAAACTAGTGCTTCGTTTCTTCTCTTGAGATCTTCGGCGCAGTCTCGTTGCTCTTCGACTTCGGATCTCCAGAGGAAAAGGACTCTTAACACTTGCTCCATCTAAACACAAAATAATTATATAATCTCCTATTCCGACCAAATAAATGTGTATATTGTACATTGAAAATAAATTTAACGAAAAAAATTTTAAAATTAACCACATTATTCAATCTTTTTTTTACCAAAGTTTGCCCAAAAAGTGTGTTTTGCATAAAAAAAGTTAAAAAGGGTTTAAAAATTTTTCCAAAAGCTCTTCGACGTGGAATGAAACTGAAAAGGTGTTTTGAGGATTTTTTCTGCCAATAAAAATAGCAATTTTTATTAACAAAAAAAAGCCTTTTTCATTTTTAATGATAACTCAAAACCTATAAGAGATAGCGGAAATTGCGAAGAAGTTCCTTGAAGGGGGGGGGGGGAATTTCCGATAAAAACTGCTAAAGTTTTACCTCCATTCTGTTTAATATTAATTTAATGCTGAAAATGGGCCTCCGGGCGACCTTTTTGTTTGCGCGCTCGGCGTCAAAACCGCGTACGTCACACTAAATAACTTTTTTTAGGATATTAAATATTAAATTAAAATTTTAAAAAACAATGGTGTATTCACAACACTTCAAAGAATTTATTTCCGTTAAAAATTTAACTTAAAGCTAATTTTTCAACAAGTAAGACAATTGTTAATTAACAAAATTGTTTTGAACTTTCGTCTTCATTGTACCGGGTGTTCCACTAAGAGAGGTAGTCGGCTATATCTCAGAAACTACTAATGGTATAACTATCAAAAAAATTTTTAGATAAAAGTGACCAAGAGAAATTGCTGGAAATTATTTTCAAGTCTGTGGGATGGCCGTTGGGGGCGTAAGGGTAACAACAAAACATAAAAATATACATTTTTTCAAAAAATATCAAATAAAGTGATCAATAAGTGGTACTATTTTATTCTTTAATGTTTTCTAAACAAAGAAGCTTCAGGTGTAATTTTTGTCAGTTCTAAATTAAAATTTAATTTAGAAAAGTGCTAATAACTCCGGTTTGTTTTTACCGAATTTAGTAAACTTGGTCTCATTTAGAAGTGCATTTTAAGCATTATTTTCAGGTGTAAAAACCCTTTTTGCTACACTCTTTTTACAAACGCCGCTAGAGGGCGTCAAGGTAAAACAAAAAATTTTTTTAAAAAATTTTTTTTTAAAAAAAATTTAAAAACAATGATATATCCCCCTTTTTCATATTTAGATTAAAAAAAAAATTTTCCCCCCAAAATAGCAAAAAACCCCAATTTTTAATATCTTTTTTTAAACCGAATATATTAGCAAAAATATAAATACGACATAGAGACGAAAACCCCATTTAACGACAAAATTTTTCTACCTAGGCCGATTTCTTTAGGAAAAAATTTAAAATTTTTTTAAATTTTTACAAATCTAATGACATACAAAAAGGTTTTTCCCAATTTTTTTAAACCCCTTTAACGATATTAGACAACATTAGATAATTGCCAACCTAAAACTGAATAATCCATTGAGCGTGGTCCTTATCAAGTTAGTTTTTTAAAAAAAAAAGAGCTAAAAAAGTAAAAAAACCAAAAAATTTTTATTTCAAAATATTATTTTTAGTGTTGTGCTATTGTGTTTTTTAAAAATATTATTTTTATGTTGTGCTATTGTGTTTTTTAAAAAAACCCCTTTTTTGCTTGAGGATTAAACTCTACATAAGCAAAAACGTTGATTGTGTAAGGGGCGAAGAACACCCCCCGTGGTACGAAAGCGATTTCAAAAAGTGAACATTCTTTCCCCCTGCCGTACCGGCCCCCTAAGGATACGTACATACAGCCTTGCAGCTATTGTGCATTTTGCAGACACTAAAATAAATAGCAATAATATCAACTGCTTCTTCGCAATAAAGGCATCTTTTTTAAAAAAAAAAAAACACAACACTAAAAATTATATTTTTAAATAAAAAAATTTTTTGGGTTTTTTTAAATTTTAACATCCTTTTATTTTCAAAGCTAACTTGATAAGGACCACGCCCCCATGGATTATTAAAATTTTTTGGTTTTTTTTTTGGGTTAAAAATTTTTTTTTTTTTTTTTTTTTTATTTTTCATTAGGTTTTTTTAAAATTTAAAAAATTTAAAATTTTTTAAAACCCAAAAAATTCCTAAAAACACGTGTCCCTTTAAAAAATTTTTCTTTGTTTATTTTTTTTTTAAAATTACTTTGAAAAAAATTAAATTTTTTGGTTTTTTAAATTTTTTTTTTTTTTAAAAAATTTTTAAAAACAAAAGTAAAATTTTTAAAAAAAAAAAAAAGGGGTTTTTTTTTTGAGTTTTTTATAGAAACAAATTTTACAAAGAAAAAAACTTTTAAAAAAAATTAAAAGATTTTTTTTTAAAAATTTAAAGGGAACCCCCAAAAAAAAACAATTTTTTAAAATTAAATTTAAAATTTCCCCCCAAAAAAATTTTAATTTTTAAAAACAAAAAAATAAATTCTTTTTTTAAAGGGTTTGAAAAAATATAATTTTTTAAAATTTTTTTTTAATATTTTTTAGAAAAATTTTTTTTTTTGTTACCCCACCCCGCGGAAAAAAAATTAAAATAATTTAGCAAAACTTTGGGTTTTGGGTTTTATCAAAAAAATTTTTTCCCCTTTTTAAGGATTTTTTG
>JAHBCN010019445.1:0-16070 GCA_019359885.1 Listronotus oregonensis
TTGATGAAAACATTATTATAAAACTATCTAAGAAAAAAACAAATTTTTTGAAATTTTGACATTGACAAAAAGTCCGTGACTTGTGGCAGTCAGGTTTTCCAGGTGAAACTATCCTTATAGTATCGTGCAGTTTTTAGACAATTGCAGCAAAACCGCAGGATATAAACCCAACAACTCCTATATTACCGAATTTTCCGTGAAAATCTCTATCTACTGATATAAAAATATACGGGGTATTCCATTTAAAAAATACGTCAAAAAGTACAGGGAAGTTTAAAAATAAAGCCTTTTTACTTTAAAATCAATAACCCTGTACTTTCACTATAACAAAGCGAATCAAAATCAAAAGGCGCATTTTGAGTAAAAAAAAAAATACGAAAACTTGTGACTCTTTTACACCCCTTCAATGTTTTCCTTTTTTCAACCTCAAAGTATTTAAAATTTTTTCAGATAGCCATCAAAAGGAATTACCCGGGGAATGTACATTCGCAAATTGTAGTCAATTTGTCGGAAAAGTTGTTGTAGGAAAATTGGCAGTAAAATTTTACAACTTGAGGATTTTTGGCTACAAAAAGAGGGGAAGTTATTGTGGAAAATTGTACGGTTCCTTTATATGTATATACACTATACAGATCCAGGGTTAATATTATTTGTTTTATCCTTTTTAAATCTATGGGGCAATGTTATAAAAAAAATAAAATTACTTAACAAAATAAGTCCAAGTTTATGTTTATTATTAAAAAAAAAAATTTCTTTATATTTTAGTATCTAAAATAATTGTTTTATTATTAAATTAAAACCAAATGTTTAAAAACTTAATGTTTATAATTCAAGGGTTAAAAATGTACAGAAAACTTATAAATTTAAATTTTTTAACTTAAACAGATTACTAATATGTATACTGTATACTCTAAAATACTTTAGGGTTTTTTAATTACTCAATGAGCCCCTTTTTTAACTGTGACCCTTTAAGGTACCAGCCCTAAAGATATCCACTTTTATTGGTGGGAAGAATACGGATAAAAACAATTACTTAAATACTTTTTAATTTTTTGACCAATTAGAAACTTTCGAAATGTTGAAGAATCTAAATTTTTTTTAAAAAAGTTCTTAAATGACTGGCGTTGGTCCATACTTTTATTAATTACAGTTTTTAAGAAAAATCGATTTAAAAAAATTAAAACCTTTGCGCATTATCTAAAAAAACCTTTTTAATAATCCATCCAAAAATAGTATGTATAATGTTGTCAGAGGTGCTGATAATAAAATACATACTAATTTTTACAATAGCTATGAGGGCCATAAAAACGATGTAAACTGGGCTTTTTAAAAAAACATGAGACATTGCCTAATGACAAATTTTTTAAAATATAAAAAAAATAAAATTAACACAGCTTCCAAATGGCCCTTTTTTTAAAGAGACCGGGTTAAAACAAAACCTTTATTAATAAAATTTGTTTTTAAATTGGATTCTAATTTAAATAAAACTACTAGAGTTGACGAAAATACACCTTCTGATAATAAATTTTTGACGTTCTGTGGCCAGTTGTACAGTTTTGGGAGTTTTTTTTTTTTTTATAACTATTTCGCCAAATTATCTTTGGTAATAATATTTTTAATCTAGCACGGTTCTTATTTTCCGCCTAAAACTACATAAAAACTTGACGGTTTTTAAGATACTCTAATTTTAACTTTTATGATACAAACAGTGTAAGGTTTAAAACTAATAACAGTTCTATTCTTTACAAAAGATGATAAATTTATCGATAAAACAAAGACTAAACGCACAAATTTACGTAAGGGGTGGACACTGTAAATATGTTTTTGTAAAAATTACCTACAAGTGTATTTAATTTTAAATGCTACCCTTTTCGTGTCACGCAAGTTTAAAATTAAAATATTTTAAAAACCTTCAGGTTTATCGAGTTATGTATACCTAAGCGAAAAATAAGTACCCATTATAAAATTATCAACCATACTATTAGCAAAAAAGTTATGACAAAATAATTATATAAAAAGAATAAATAAAATAATAGTCCGAAGCTATGACAATAGTCCATAATGATAGCAAAGTTTAGAAGGTGTTTTTAGTCAATGTTCTGGAAAAATGTGGAAACTAAAAAAACACGTAAAAAGCCTACTACAAGTTCTTAAAAACTTTTTTCAAATAGGCCTCCTCTTTGAAGATATTATCTCCCAAAGGGCACCAATGAAATCAACTATTTAAGAGATAATTGTTAAACCAAGGGGGAAAGGGGTTTTCTAATTAAGTTTTAATATTAAAAAAAGCGTTTTTTGGGTCAATTTCAAGAAAAAAAATCCATATGAACGAATGTCTTAAGCCCTTCAAAGGAATTAGGGGAAGGTTTCTCCTAATCCTTTTTTTTCCCCAGTTTCCCCGGTTGAGTAAAATAATTTAAAACTATAAAATACTGGTTTTTTTTAAATTTGAATGCATAATTTATACAAATTAGTGTAGGTATTTGTGATGTTGTCCAAAACTTACGATTGCCCTTACTACGATATAACCTTGTTAGGTTTAACCATCTGTGACATTGTTATAGCATGATTTATTTAATGATTTATTTATGTTATTATAAATAAAAAATATAACCTTGTAATTACATAATTTACGGTTGATAGATTAAAAAATATGCAATATATATAAAAAGCTTTTTTAGAAAAATGTCGTTTAGCCACCCTTTACTTTGGGGGTAAAATTTTTTAAAAAAAAATCATAATTTTTAATTTTAAAACCCATAAAATTTTTTAAAAATTTGCCCATTCTATAATAATAATATTTTGGGGGCCACATTTTTTAAAATTTTTCCCATCTTTTTCAATTTACCTCCATTTTAGAATTGAGGGGTTTTAAAAAAATTTTTTTTGAAATACCCAATCATTTCTAAGGGTTGATTAAATTTTTTTTTTAAAGGTTTTCCCTTAAAAAAAAATTAAAAAACCTTTTTTTCCCTAAATTAAAATATGGGGGAAACAATATCACCATCGGGGGAAAATTTCCTAGAGAAAGGAAAAAAGACTTAAAATTTTATTCAATGAAGTTTGTTTTGTCCCAGATATTACAAAAAAACTAAAGGGGAAAAAAATAAAAAAAAATTAGGGTTTTCCCAAAGGAAAATTTTTCGATTCAGTTTGACCGGGGCGAAAGGGTTTATGTTAGAATTTCGTTAATTAAAATTTTTTAAAAAAAATTTTAATTTTTAAAAGTTCCAATTTTGGGTTTTTTTAATTTTTTTTTATTAAAAAATTGATTACAAATAAATGATAAAAAAAATTTTTTTTCTAAAAAAAAAAATTTTTTTAAATTGGGTTTTTCCCCAAAAATTTTCCTAAAAGAATAAGGGGGCCCAAAAAAAAAAAAAAGAAAAAACTGGGGATACATTTTATTATATAAATAAAAAAAAACATTTAATATTGATATAAGGCAAAAAAAAAAATTTCACATTCCTAAGATTTAAATTTAACTATAAAGTCCCATAAGGGAACTTTTTCCCCCAAAAAATTTTTAAAAAAATTTTTTTTGAAAATAATCCAAATAATTTAAAAGGGTCCCAGTTAGTAAAATTTGGAATTAAACCAAAAATCAATCTTTAAATTATGAAAAAGAACTAACCATATCCTTTTTAAAAAGTTGAAAAAACCCCGAGTATTTTGGGGAGATCCCCAAAAAAACAAATTCTATTTATTTTTTTTTCGAATTATTTAAAGAGATAAAAAAAACAAAAGACATTTCCCATGGCCTTTTTTTTGCTCTCAAAAAGGTTGAGATTTTCCGCAGACTTTGATTTCTTTTCTTAAATCATCAAACTTTTTTTTTAAAAATCGGATTTTTTTTATTTCATTTTTTAACCCCTTATTTTCCAATAAAAAAAATTATAACACTTTTTTTTTAAAAATAAAGATGCCCCAAAGAAATGATGTGCGTTCCTTGCTAACCTTGTCTCTTATGGAAATATGTTTATTTAAAGAAAAATATTAAGTGTTATACATGTTGAGGTCCCCCAAAACTCCAACCCCTGTTTTATAGATTAAAAAAAGTGGCCTTAAAAAAAGTGTCTTTTTTTTTCCATATTTTTTAAAAAATTTCAGAAAAAAAAAAAACAAAATAGGAAAATTTGGTTTTTTTTTGGATTTCCGGAAGACTGGAATTTTTTTCTAAACAGATGTTGTTGGGACCAAATGCCAACTTTGCAATAATTTAATCGACTTTGTATCTTTACTTTCCAAACCCCATCATGTACTTGAACGGGACCTGAAAGGATAATCATGTGATTTTTATGTAAATTTAAAATTTTTTTTTCAAAAAACCCCAAAAAAAAACATTATTTTCAAAATTTAAAAAATTGTATTTGATGTTGCAAAAATATTTTGGGGAAGCAAATTGATTGCAGCGTCCTGTTAAATTTTTCGATAAATATGCACCCAATTATCCATGGTATGTCTTCACCTAAAAGAATTAAATTAAAAAATATTTACGTGAAAACCTTTGAAAAATTTTTGATTTTTTAAAAATATTAATTACATACCCTTTTCTTTCCCCGGGGAGTCCGAAAAAAGCAAACAAAAAAACAGTTAATTAATTGAAAAAAAGAATAGGTCAAAAAGATGTACTTTTTTAAAAATATAAGCCAAAGTTATTAGATAGACCTACACCAAAGAAAGATGTATTTTTTTAAAACAAGAACCAAAGTTTAAAATTGTAAAATACAAAAAACGAACAATAATTTAATTTTTAGTCATAAAAATACCCCATCAAAGATTGATTGTCAAAAATGATTTAAATTTTTTAAAATGGCTCCAGGCCTTAAAAATTTTCATTGTTTTTTCCCTTTAAACCCAAAAATCCGTGGATCAAAAAAGGGCCGAATAGCAAGGGTGCTTTGAAATTTTTCCCCCTTTAATTCCCCAAGAAAAACCAAATGTGTCTTGTCATTGGTCGAGGGGAAAACCCAAAATATTTGATGATCCTTTTTATAATGATAATTTTTCCCAAATTATAAACCACTCACAAACAATAAACAATAATATTCAATAAAATTAAAAAAAAGACAAGAAACATTCTTTTGGCAGTTACTTTCCTTCAGGCATTGAAACACGCCACTGACCTTGGAAAAAATTCCTAGCAAAAAACCAATTACCATGAAAAAGCACATCTTCGTAAATAGTCCAGTTTTTTATAAGTTTTTAAATAGTTTTAAAGATAGTTTTAATAAAAACCCAAAACGCTTAAGAAAATCCAGGGAACGCGCACTACACCAATCAAGTTATTCCTTTATCAACGGACAGGTTTAAAATTCCCCTTGCGTATTGAAGGGATTGCCACATTCCGCCTGCGAAATTTTTTACGGGGGGAAAGTAAAATGGAAACGAATTTAACCAAAAAAAATAAACAAAAAAAAGGGTTTTTTAGCAAAATTCCTTTAAAATTTATTTTTTTTAAAAAATTTAGTAATTATTTATTATTTGCCCCCTTTTTTTTTATAAATATAGAACTTAAAGGCAATTTTTTCAAAATGTTTTAAAATTACTTGCTGGCAACAGAAAGTCGACTTTAGTTACGCGTTACGTCCTTTTTCAATGTCTGAGTTTCGTGTTTTTGGAACTTTCTATTCAAAAATCTATGGAAATATCCAAATTTAATTGTTCTACGTGAAAACCGTGCGTCTGACTAAAAAAAATATGAGCAGATTTAATCTCTTAATTTTTTCTAGTATGATGCACGATTTTTACATAAAAAAAAATAATTTAAATCTTTCTTTGCATGGTTATATAATTTACCAATATTGTTAAGATTATGAAAAAAAAACGGTTTTTATTTTTTTAAGCAATAACCGTGCATCAGATTTTAAAAAATCAATAATTCAACTTTGCTTAAAAATAATTGGGGATTTTAAAAATAATTTTTATTTTAAGAGAAATCAGTGGCGGACCATTAATGTCTGCCAAAATAGACAGGTCAAAATTCGTAAGAACGCCACTGGTGGAAACAAAAATATGTGTACAGGGTCTTTGATTATATTTACGTGGCTTCTTCGGCCTTTATTTTTAAAGACAGAAAAAAATGTTTTATATAAAAATTATAGGATTTTTGCCATATTTTTTGAAATTATCAGTAAAAAAATATTGCAATATAAAAATTGAAATATATAGGCAACTTCAACTTTTTTAAATGTAACACCCTGTATATTATGCGCTACATTACTACTATATTTCAAATATATATACATTGATGATATTTGAATGAACAATTTTTGAGATATTTTAGGTTAAATTATTAATAAATTAAAAATAGTTTCATATTAGTATCAAGAAAGCCATGGAAACAATAGAATTGTTATGTTGCTAAATTTGGTGATGGTTTTCTCTGGACCCATAATGTTTATTTTTGTGATTAAACATTCCTGCTAAAGTAAAGGAAGACTTGTCGGTGAATAAAATTTTATTTAAAAATTTTGGATCCTGCTGCATAAACCTAGCTATTTCCAATGCATACTTAGGTCGGTCCTGCATGTTTTGTTTAGGAAGGTTCTGAACGGACATAAATTTATAAGGATAAAATTTGTAAAATTTTAAGGTTAAATAAATTTTATAATCTGTTTTATTAAGTTCCGATGCCGCATCCGAGATTAATATTTCAGGATTTTCTAAAATTATTAAAAGTATTTAGTGCAAGTTCAATAGAAAAAGTATAATAATTATCCTGAAAAAACGAGGATATCCAAAACCTTGTTTTCTTTATTTAAAATCTTTTTTGTTTAATAAACTTTCTTACTATGTATTTAATAATATCTATAGATGATACCCTTTGTTAAGGATATAATAAGTAATATTTCCTTTGCACTGTCGTCACATTATTATTGTTACCATAAAAAAAAGACGCATAATAGAGATTTTTTGTTCTTTTGAATAGCCCATCGTCAAAAAATCAATACAAACTACTTTTAATAGTTAAAATAATAAATTACAACTTTTTTAAATATCAATATGTCAAATTTATTAAAACAATTTTATTGTTTTCATAGCTTTCTTGATACTTATATGATTTTTTTTTCCTTTATTTATATTTTAGGCTTAAATATCTCAAAAATGGTTCATTCAAATATCATCAATGTATATATATATATATATATATATATATATATATATATATATATATATATATATATATATATATATATATATATATATATATTTGAAATAAAAGATCTTTTATTGCAATATTTATTGTAGCTCATAATATACAGGGTGTTCCATTTAAAAAAGTTGCAGTTGCTTATATTTTTTCATTTTTTTATTGCGATATTTTTTTACTGATAATTTCAAAAGATAATATGGAAAAAAACCTACAACTTTTAAATAAAACATTTTTTTCTGTCTTAAGGCTCCAGAAGCCACGTAAATATAATCAAAGACCCTGTACATGTATGCAAAATTTTATAAAAATATTTAAAATGGTATTACAGATTAAAAAAAAATAAAATAAAACCCTGTATCTCAAAAGTTAAGACGCTTAGGACATACGTTAATATGAAGTTTTCTTCTTAAAATGGACCCAAAAATGTTCCTCTTAAATATTGACATTCAATTAAAAAACATCCTGTAAACCAATTTTATTTTAATGAGATGTAATATCAAGTATGACTCTACAAATTACTATTAAAAAAGTGTTGTAAATTACTCGCAACTGCAGGATCGGACTAGCTGTGACAATCATGGCCCCTTTTTTGCGCCCTGTACTGATAAGAACTTCGTAGGACGGTTTTAACCAACCTTTAACTTTTAACTAATAATTAAGGACTCTTTATTTATGTCGCTAATCCTTTCCTTAAACGCCACCTTATTTACACTGTTAGTCCCTAAGTTATGTTGCCTTAAATATGGAAAAAAAGGAATATTCTCCTGTCATCAACATAAAAGTTTCAATAAAGAGTTAAACTTTCAGTTAAAAACTTTGTAAGGGGATTTAGCATAAACTCCGCAGTCTTATACACTCGCGAGTAACATTTAATAGCTATTTCCAATGCATACTTAGGTCGATCCTGCATGTTTTGTTTAGGAATGTTCTGAACGGACATAAATTTATAAGGATAAAATTTGTAAAATTTTAAGGTTAAATAAATTTTATAATCTGTTTTATTAAGTTCCGATGCCGCATCCGAGATTAATATTTCAGGATTTTCTAAAATTATTAAAAGTATTAGGTGCAAGTTCAATAGAAAAAGTATAATAATTATCCTGAAAAAACGAGGATATCCAAAACCTTGTTTTCTTTATTTAAAAGCTTTTTTGTTTAATAAACTTTCTTACTATGTATTTAATAATATCCATAGATTATACCCTTTGTTAAGGATATAATAAGTAATATTCCCTTTGCACTGTCGTCACATTATTATTGTTACCATAAAAAAAAGACGCATAATAGAGATTTTTTGTTCTTTTGAATAGCCCATCGTCAAAAAATCAATACAAACTACTTTTAATAGTTAAAATAATAAATTACAACTTTCTTCAATATCAATATGTCAAATTTATTAAAACAATTTTATTGTTTTCATAGCTTTCTTGATACTTATATGATTTTTTTTCAGTTTATTTATATTTTAGGCTTAAATATCTGAAAAATGGTTCTTCCAAATATCATCAATGTATATATATATATATATATATATATATATATATATATATATATATATATATATTTGAAATAAAAGATCTTTTATTGTAGCTCATAATATACAGGGTGTTCCATTTAAAAATATTGCAGTTGCTTATATTTTTTCATTTTTTTATTGCGATATTTTTTTACTGATAATTTCAAAAGATAATATGGAAAAAAACCTACAACTTTTAAATAAAACATTTTTTTCTGTCTTTAAAAGTAAAGGCTCCAGAAGCCACGTAAATATAATCAAAGACCCTGTACATGTATGCAAAATTTTATAAAAATATCTAAAATGGTATTACAGATTAAAAAAAAAAATAATAAAACCCTGTATATCAAAAGTTAAGACGCTTAGGACATACGTTAATATGAAGTTTTCTTCTTAAAATGGACCCAAAAATGTTCCTCTTAAATATTGACATTCAATTAAAAAACATCCTGTAAACCAATTTTATTTTAATGAGATGTAATATCAAGTATGACTCTACAAATTACTATTAAAAAAGTGTTGTAAATTACTCGCAACTGCAGGATCGGACTAGCTGTGACAATCATGGCCCCTTTTTTGCGCCCTGTACTGATAAGAACTTCGTAGGACGGTTTTAACCAACCTTTAACTTTTAACTAATAATTAAGGACTCTTTATTTATGTCGCTAATCCTTTCCTTAAACGCCACCTTATTTACACTGTTAGTCCCTAAGTTATGTTGCCTTAAATATGGAAAAGAAGGAATATTCTCCTGTCATCAACATAAAAGTTTCAATAAAGAGTTAAACTTTCAGTTAAAAACTTTGTAAGGGGATTTAGCATAAACTCCGCAGTCTTATACACTCGCGAGTAACATTTAATAGAAACAAAGTTGTATCTTTTATCAAAATCCGCCAAATGGATGATATAATAAAGTGACGTTTTTTAAAAACGGTGGTAATAAGCGACTTGAAAAAAGATTACCTACCTAATTTTAGGCAATTGTTTAAGATTCGTAAAAAAAACGTTGTCCAGAGTTCTTATTTATACAGGGCGTAAAAAAAGCGGTTCATGAGTGAACAGCTAGTCTGTCCCTACAGCTCTGAGTAATTCACGACACTTTCTTTAATAGTTATTTAAAGGGTCTAACCTTAATTTCCCACATTTCCCGGGACACCCTGTATGTGCCGCGTTTCACTTAAATTAAAAAAAAGTTTTAAAATAAAATAAAAATTCCAATTTAAGATTTTTTTTATTCACTCCTTTTTAAAAATGAGACCTTATGGAGTTATGTTACACATAAATATTTTTATTTTATTTTTATCCAAGGACTCTTCCATTAGCAGTTGTCTTATGTTTTTTAAAACACCCTGTAAAGCAGAAAGATATACAGTGTGTCCCAAATTGGTGGGGAATGTATGGGGATCTTGGAAACCAGGATGGGGAAAGTTTTGGACAATTATGTTAGTAAGCTAATCCCGTTTACTACATGGTTTTATCTTTTCAGGTTTTTGATAAATTTTGAAAAAACCTTAAACATGCATTTTCGAAAATCGGCCATATTTTTTTTATAAGTGAAAATTTTTCAAATCTGCAAAAACTTCTTTAAAGCAACTTTTTTTTTAGAATATGACCGAGTGGTCAATTTTTATTTTCTACGTTTCGGGTTTTTAGAATCATTAACTTTATTTTTTCATATGGACGCCTTATTGGATTTTTACGCAGCCAAATAGTGCTTTTTATTCTGATTTCAATTATGTATAAAATGTTTTAATTTAAGAGTTTATTTAAAAAAAAAATATTTTCTCAGTTGGCCTTGATTCCGGCGAATGTAATTTTTTTTTGTAAACAATAAAATATTAGTTATTGGTAAAATATATAAGCTAAACAGATATTTTACAAAAATGGGTTTCGCGAACACAGCTATAACGTTAATACCGTGTAACAACAAAATGTAATGGCGCCCATATGAAAAAGTAAAGTTGAAGATTCATCATCAACTTTACTTTTTCATAAGGGCGCTCTATTGGATTTTTTCGCAGCCAAATAGTGCTTTTTATTCTTATTTCAACAACGTATAACATGTAATAGTTTAGGAGTTTATAACCTCATCTACTTCAAAAAAAAAATATTCCTCATTCCGGCGAATGTCATCTAGCGTCATTATTAAGTTAGCTCGGGTAAGTTATTAATTTTTTTTTTAACTTTTTAAAATGGTTAATTAGGTACTTAAAGAAAAACTTGATATTTTGCAAAGTTTTTTACAAAGCAATAGAAATGTTAATATACAATTTTCCTGAAAGACAGCATCCTAAACTAACATACTTTCGAAAACTGGTTACAAATTTGCTTATATTAGGAAGTTTTAAAAAACCACGACCTAAGAAGTACGTTGAAGAAAATCGACAACGAGATGCTGCAGTTAACCAACATTTTAAAGAAAATCCAACATCTTCAGCCAGGGATGTTGATAGAGAATTCCACATACCTAACTCAACCATTCATAGGGTAATTAGGACTATTTAAAAAAATATCGTTTATATGTTGAGAAATAGGGACACTATTTTGAATTTTAGGTCGTTATTTTACATCTTTATTTTGGTAGGAATATTAGTTTAGCCACTTTTCACTTGTTTCAATTAAGTTGGTACGTGTAGTTTTGTTGTAACACGGTATTAACGTTATAGCTATGTTCGCAAAACCCGTTTCTGTAAAATATCTGTTCAGCTTATCTATTTTGCCAATTACTAATATTTTATTGTTTACAAAAAAAATGACGTTCACCGGAATCAAGGCCAACTGAGAAAATATTTGTTTTTTGAAATAAATGGGGTTATAAACTCTTAAATTATAACATTTTATACATAATTGAAATCAGAATAAAAAGCACTATTTGGCTGCGTAAAAATCCAATATGGCGTCCATATGAAAAAATAAAGTTGATAATGATTCTAAAAACCCGAAACGTAGAAAATAAAAATTGACTACTCGATCATATTTTACAAAAAAAGTTGCTTTGAAGAAGTTGTCGCAGATTTGAAAAATTTTCACTTATAAAAAAAATATGGCCGATTTTCGAAAATGCATGTTTCAGGTTTTTTCAAAATTTAACAAAAACCTAAATAGTTAAAACCATGTAGTAAACGGGATAAGTTTACTAACATAATTGTCTAAAACTTTCCCCATTTAACCGATTTATCGATCGTGGTTTCCAAGATCCCCATACAATCCCCACCAATTTGGGACACACTGTATACTGTTTTATAAGTGTTTTTATTTAATTAACTTGGTAGATTTTAAAAATTAAATCAATATTCTCTTGCAGAAGATAAATTTTTGGTCAAAAACTCCGACAATATAACCATTATATTTTGATTAGCTGTTAAAACTAGACCGAACAGCGTTCCCGGGAAAGTTTAAAAGTTTTTGTATTAGCTAGAAATTTAGGAGTTTTCAACATTTGGGCATGTTTCCAAGATTTCAGTGAAATTCTTAGGAGATTAAAGCTTTGAATCTTGAGGTTTAAAGGCGTTAAAAGTTGTTCTATAACTGTTGGAAACTCTAAATTTTTCTTTTAGATTTTCTGTTAGTATATGTGAGCTTTGCAATAAAAAAGACTTTACATTAATACAGAGCTGCCGTTTCTTTTAATACTTTTAATTTTAAAAATTCCAAGCTTATAGGTACTTAAAAAGGTCTATCTTTTAATGTTAGGTGAAAAATTGTATAATAAAAATAGCGCCTATCATATATTAAAATTGTACGTCCACATGTATCCATTGCTCTTTACATAATTAAAACACAGATATTTGTTGAACTAAAAGTACGGAAGGTCAATTAACTCTGTGTGTGCACGAGCCTACAGTACTGATGGACTGAGTCAGTCTGCCCGAGTACTGACTTAAGTATCTACTAGGTACTACATATTAGTTTACTAAAAATTTAGGTTTTGAATACAAGAAAGCCAATGTCAACTTGTTAAATCATGACAGTTGTTTTTTGGACTTCCATTTTCTTTATTTGTTAATGGATACACGACGTTTCGGTAAGTGATGTATCTCTAACCGTTTTCAAGTGACAACTAAAAGCCTATTTTTAAAAGCTATTTATATACCATCCGTTGTTTACCGAAGCTTGCCGATTTTTCACGGTTCAGCAACGGCTGCCAGATATTCGAAATATCGGTACTAGGCTTGCTAAATACATTTTGGTTGTTTAAAATTATTACAGCTTCTTTAAATTTTCGTTTCTTTATGAATAATTTTTACCTTCGACCATTGTATGCGGTGTCGGTTTGACCAAGCGTGTTCGACAATCCCTAACTTCGACGTTTCACCTTGTTCCGTATATTTTTTGTGTTCTCCAACTCTAACTTCGAGTGGCCTTTTCATTTCTTCGATGTATACCTTACCACACTCACAGGAAATTTGGTAGATACAGTCATTTTTTGAAACATTGTCCGGTCTCGTCTTAGTAAGAATACTTTTTAAAGTGGTTTGGGGCTTAAATGCCGGTTTAATATTATACCTATTCGCGATTATGCAGATTTATTTCAAAGTTCTTTTAATATAGGGAATTGTCATAAATATTTGTTTATGTAAAGTCTCGCTCAAGTTAGAGTTTTTGTTTTGTTTAAGTTAGAGTTTTTGTCCCATTTTTAAGTAGAACGGATACAGTAAGGGGCGGGTAAAGAAAACAATCGAAAATTATTAAAATAAGACAAAGATTTGCAAAAACTCTTTCGCGTATAACATATAGTTTTTGAATGGGTAAGACCTCTTCGGGTCTGGGCTGTAGCTGGACAGTTCTTAGTTTCTTTGTTTCTTAAAAGCCTATTTGATATTTTTCAGGTAGTCGTCAAGTGTTTTTCTAAAAAGTTCAATGTCCTTTAGGTATATAAAGCATGTTTTCAAGTTAGTCCCCGTTGTGTTAAGTCCAATAGGCATTTAAAATAGCAAAGGCATTGTATAAATAGAATAACATATCAATAAATTGCCATAATTCGATTCTGGACGAAAAAGCATCTTTTTCCTAACTTTTCGGATGAAGCTCAACGGCTCAATAGTCACTTTTCAGGTCTAAAGTCGAAAACCATTATGACCTAGTCATCTATTCAAGGTATCGTCAATTCTTGGGAGTAAAAAACCGTAATTCTTTGTGATGCCATTAAGTCTTTTTAAGTCAACATAAAATCTAAAAGGGCCATTTTTTTCTTATCTAGGACATCTGGAGATGACCATAAAATTTGCAAAGGTCCTATTATGCATTGGGTTTGCCTGCCTTTCAATGGATTCTCCACTTCGTTTCTTTTACCCAAAGGCATTCAAGGGCGCAGCTAGGATTTAAATCTTTTTTATTTTAAACAGTAAGACATAGGACCGACACCAAATATATACCAGATGCCCCAAGAAGAGCGCATTAGTAAGAAAAATTTTAATTTTCGAATTTGCAAAAAGAAGTTGATTTTTTTACTCTTCTTTCCCGGCAAACCTAGGTTTGAAAAGCTAATCCTTAATTTGTATTTTTTTCGTAGATTTAATTAAATTTTATCGTGAAATCCGAAGTCTCGCAAAAAACTCTGTGATTTTTTAAAAACCAGTTAAATAATTTTCACCTAACAATTTTCTTATGCAAACCTTTCAGATGCTTCTAATTTTAAGAAAAATGCCGATATCTTTGCGTTGTTTAAAATTTGACGATAAAATTTAATCAAATTAAAAATATAGACGATTTGCTTTTAAAACTTAGATTTTCTTTGGTGAAATTTTTCTATGCAAAATAGGTTTTCTTAATACGCTGATCAATAGTCTTTAAGGTCAAAAAACCCGAAAACCCACTCCACCCTCCCAAAATCACCCTTAAAGATCACTGGGTATGATTTTGACTAATAGTTTGGTTAATTGCTTCGCGGAATTGTTTAAAAGTGTTGTCGAATTGTAGCCACTAAAATAGTACCAGAGCTATAGTCTGACATCCCCTGTACCTAGATTTTTTACAGGGTATGCAATCCCCTCCTAAAATACCTCCTCCCCCGACTTTATTTTATAATTCGTAACTGTTCAAAATCCGTGAGCAGAAACTTCATATGGCAAGGCTTTGGGAAGGGGAGGGAGTGCGCTAGTGGGTATCCAATCATTGGGCTTGGAGGGTAACACATGGCGATACAGCTGGTCGTAAAATGGAATTAATGTTAAAATGGCTTCGCCCCCTGTCAACAGGGAAGCGGACTTTAGTAGTTGGTGATACTGGAGTCTGAAGTCGGGAGGGTAGGTATTGGGAGGAGGGTTACATACCCCGTAAGAAATCCATAAAAGGGGATGTCAGGCTGTAGCTCTGTAACTATTTAAATGACTACGACAGCACTATAAAAAAATTCCGCAGAGCTATTGATGACCAAACTCTCATTCATAATTATTCCCAGTGATCTTTAAAGGTGATTTTTGGGGGAATTGGAGGAGTTTTCGTATTTTGTGCCTGTGGAGACTTTTGATCAGCGTGATGTGAGCTATCACTATACAAAGTTTAAAAACAATTGATCGAAACCCATTTTTCATAAGAAAAATATCCAGTGAACTGTGAGGGCGATTTTGGAGGAGTTAGGGGAAATTTCAGGATTTGTGCATGTGGCGACTTTTAAACAGCGTGTTGAGAACTATCACTATGCAAAGTTTAAAAAGAATTGGCCGTAACCCGTTCCTTATAAGAAAATTGCGGGGTCATTTAAAAATAAAAACTTTCTTTACCAAAGGGTTTCTCTTAAGGTCAATAGCATCTAATATATATATTTGGTTTGGGTCCCATGCCCCTCCCCAAAAAAAAAAAAAAATAATAATAATAAATCCTTAAAGCAATTTATCTTAATAGTTGTTTTATTGGCGATGCGTCACCAGTATTTATTCGATATTGAACAATGCTTGTTCTTTTTAAGTTATTTTCTTCTTTTTTTTAAGTTCCCTTAGGTTAACATCCTGCTCTTGATTTAGCAGGGATTTGGATAAAATCATAGGTGTTGCAAATCACTAGCTAGTTTAAAACCGCTGAATCGATTGCATTGCTCGCTGTTGTCAAATTTTCGTTAAATCATGCTTGATATAGATGTAAACGATTAGATAAAAATATTAAGAATGGATGCATAAAAGTTCTTGTGTAGATAAATGTAAGAATACTGGTAGAAATGGTAACTGCAAATTTTATACATTTCCAACCGCTAGTTGAAAATAGGGTATTTTCACTCAATTGATATTGATAATGTTGTGTGTAAAAATTAAAAGTAGAAACACAATTAAGCAAAACCTGCTAAATAACACGGAAAAATACAAACCCCTTACTTTTCTATTTAAGGTTTAATTATCATTGTAATTTAAATAGCGCCACTCCCCTAACCAATCAAATTCAACATGGATGCCAAGTCTGTTTAGG
>JAHBCN010019446.1:0-7500 GCA_019359885.1 Listronotus oregonensis
AGATTTTTTTAAAAAAAAATAAATAAATTTCATAAATAACCTTCCATCCCTCCAAGGCTTTCAAGCCTGATGTTACGCAGCCGTCAGATGTCATTTTCATCGAGCACCGTGTCAGTACCCAATGATATATTTTTGTCTATTTTTATCTTTCTAATCAACTCAATATTTTGAGCGTGCGAAAAATAGCGTAGGCATAACCGTCAGAAATTTTTTAGGGGTTTTTTACTGTTTTTTTGACCCCCAAAAAAAATTATCAACTAAAAAAAAACACGTAATACTTACAGAAAACAGACGGTTGGTCTGCGACGCAGGGGGTAAGGGGAAGCACTATCTTTTTAAGACATGGTCTAATCATGGGCGTGCTATTATGTTAAATAATGTGATAAAAATAGTACCAAAATTTTTTTAATAGTTCAATTTTATGTTTTACTAATATTTGTAGGGATAAATCATGATTCGGCATCTAGGAAGTTTGAATTTTTGGGGAACTTATCCAGGGTCAAAAACCCCCCCAGTAAAAAAAAAAATTATGTGGTGGACAACATTATCAGGCAATACGGTTACCCCCCTTTAAGAACACCCCCTTATATGTGTGAACTAAACCCTATTGAGTTTGGGCTTGGGCTAAATTTGGGGAGCAATTCATTAGAGATCAAAACATGGGGGGGACTTTAGCATCTCTAAATTAAGGGATTTTTGGATGAAGCAATTGCCCCAGTGACAGCAGTCGATTGGGAAAATTTTTCCCCGACATGTCATCGACAAAAAAAATGGTTTTGGAAAAGGTTTATATGATAGAGGACATTAACCCATTATAATACAGGTTGGGACTGACCCCGATGACAGTGATACGGATAGTAATAGTGAAAGTGGGTTGAAGATGATGAATAAAGTAAGTAATGTTTTTTTTGGATTTTTTTTATTTTGTTGTAAAACTATAATTCATGCCTCTTTGATTTTAAAGGGGGGCCTAAGCTGAAAAATTTTTATTAATCAATTAATCATGAAGCTTTTTTTCCCAAAGCTGAAATGAAAAATGGCATATTGAAAAAAATAATTTTGGCAATTTTCCCCCAAAAAAACCTAAAAAAACATAAAATTGAACTATTAAAGAATTTAGGTACTATTTTTATCACATTATTTAACATAATAGCACGCCCATGATTAGACCATGTCTTAAAAGAAGGGGCCCCCCTTACCGATGCGTCGCAGACAATCGTCTGTATATCTGTAAGTATTAAGTGTTTTTTACTAGTTGATAATGTGTTTGGAGATCAAAACGCAGTAAAAACCGAAAAAATTTACGGTTTTTTTTTTTCGCTATTTTTCCCGCCCCCAAAAATTGAGTTGATTAGAAAATAAAAATAGACAAAAATATATCATTGGGTACTGACAAAAATGCTCGATGAAAATGACATTTTTAATTTTCGTAACATCAGGCTTGAAAGCCTTGGCGGGATGGAAGGTTATTTATGAAATTTATTTATTTTTTGTAAATAAATCTATATGAACCTCCTAGATAAATTTTTAGAATGTTTATACAATTTTAAGGTTATGTCAGTGGGGCGTCATAACTCAAAAAAATTTTACTTACAATATACTTAACACTAATACAGGGTGTCCTAGAATATGTGGGCAATCTCATGAATTCAGGTAAAACACCTAAAAATAGGATGACAGGTTCCTATAAACTTGTTCTACGACCTCTCCCTACCGGGAGATACGGGCTTATAACGGACGCCCCTGGAAACATATTTATAGTTTATAACGGACGCCCCTGGAAACATATTTTTTTATTAACTTTTAAAATACTAGGGGAATTAAATATTTTTTTAGTAAAGGTTACTAGATAAGTGTTTTTAAAATGAACCCGTTAAATCATATTTGGCTTATTTACTTTGCCAGGGACGAACTAGCTCTGACAGTAATAGGAATTTTCATAACACCCTGTATAATTAATGGCATAACAATATTATTTTCAGATAGCTTTAACCTTAAACTAAAAAAAAGGTATTCTTGATTAACCTCAACAAAATCAACTGTTTACGAGAAATAAAATATCATGTTTGGTATTGTTTTTTTACATTATACAGGGTGTTTTCTATTTGAATGCCAATAAATAAAAAGGCAATTTGTGGGTCCAGTTAAAAAAAAACTTCATATAAACGTATGTCCTAAACGTCTTAACTTTAGAGATACAGGGTGGTTAATTTTTTAAAAATAAACCATTTATTATCAATATTTTTAATACGACTTTACATATTTTAATGAAATTTGGCATATGTGTGTAAAGAAAATAGATTTCTTTAATTTTGAATTTGGCCTTTTTTGGGGTTTTTTATAAATGTCAAATTTATTAGTTTGAAGTTGATTGGGGCGTTAGAATTATTAATAATATTGTATTAGGAAAAAGGCCGTAAAGAAAAAAAATGAGATTTTTTTTTGTGAAGAAACGATTAGAATTAGTGGAAAAAAAAACTTTGAATATCGTTTCTTTGTTTTCAGGTGAGGTTTTTTTACAATAGTGTTCTAAATAAGATGTTTTCGATAAGAATCTAATAAAAAAAATTTTTTTTTTCCCCGAAGCAACACATTAGTTTATTTCCACCCCAAAACCCCAAAATATAGTCTTATAAAACGACATTTTGTTTTTTTTGAAATACCTAACAGACGAAAATTTTAAAAACTATGTTTTGAATTTGCAATTTGCCGTCGAGTGATGGAAAATCAAATGTCTATTGTGTAACCTCAATAACAACAAAAAATGAAAAAGTGTATGCTATACCAGAAGAACTACAGTCTGCTGGTTTTCATAAAGAGTTGATGAAGACAGCTGCGTATAATAAAGTGAAAAATAGTTTAAAAAAAAGATATCAGACCAGAAAAGTTTGGATAACAATGACAAACGAACTAAATAAAGTCTACATAGATGAAACAAATTCATTGGAAAAATTATTTTCAAAATTAATTGAGAATACACAAGATTTTAAAAAACAGAATTTAAAATATATTGCAGAGAAGTTTGTGTTTAAAAAAATTTACAAGTAAAAACTCAAATCCAAGCCAATGGATTGATTTTTTTAAAAAAGGGAATGTTCACGCTTTGATATTATGGAAGATAAAAAAAAAAATTGAAAATACTTAGACTATTTATGGACAAAAGTTGTGTTGATTGGTACAGTTCTATGATTATAAAATTTACACTAAACCTGATGGACAATATGGAAAAATAAGTTTTGTGAGTCATTTGCAAACCAAGGCTGGAAAAAATGACTTATGCGCTGTTATTTAAATACAAGGATGATTCTTTGGTGGACTATGCCATAAAAAAGGAAAAACTTATCTAAAAATGAGGAGATCCATAGATACAGGTACACCGGTGGATCTTATTTTTTTGCAGGTTTCCCGGGGATTTGTACTAGAAAGATAAATAGAGAAGCAATGAAGGATACAGCAAATTTATTCAATGAGGTGAAAAAGAAAAACATTTGGTAAATAAAGATAGGAATGGGGCATACAGAAAATATGAAAATCAAATGATAAAAAAAAAATTGAAGAACACCCCTCCTTGCAAAATGGGGAAAGGTTAAAAAAGGTACTCGCTACCCCCCGAGGCTCATGCTGGTTTAAGGTTAAAGATGTCGATAGATTAAATAGAAACTTCATAAGGCATGTAAATAATTCAGTGATTGAAGGATTTAAATGAAACAGAAACAAAAAAACTAATAGTGACACCACTAATAAAAGTCAAACTACTTTTAAAAGGGGATAAATTAGAAATATATGGAGTTTTATGATTGGGGCTCGAATGTTTTTCTCATTAATTCCAAATTATTAAAATTAAAAACAAAGAAAAACAGTTTAAAATAAAAAAAAATTTTTTAGTTACAATTAGTGGTGTTCAAAAGACAAGTGGTTTGACAAATCTAAAAATAAAAATTTTTGAAAAAAAAAGAAAATATAGATGTTTATATCATTGATGAACCAAATTTCCGATATGAATTTTTAATAGGATTGGACATGATAAAGAAATATTAATCTGGTACAAAATGAGGATTTAAAAAAAAACCCAAAAAACAATACTTACATCAAAAAAAAAAGGGGGGAAAGGTAAAAAAAAAAAAAACGGGGGTAACAAATATAGAAAGGAATACGAAATAAATTTTAAGAGCATATTAATAAAAAAGGAATTTAAAAAAAAAATTAATCATTTAGATGAAAAAAAAAAAGGGAAAAATTAATAAAATAATACAATATAAATCAGTATTTGCCAAAGACAAGTATGATGTAGGAACAGTTAAAGAATATGAAGCAAGAATAGATTTATTAGTGGATAAATACTGCAACAAAAGGCCATGCAGATGCACTATAGAAGACAAAAAAGAGATAGCGGAACAGATAGCAAAACTATTGGATAATAAGCTTAAAGAAGAGTCATACAGTCTATTTGTAGCACCGGTAATATTGGCATTTAAGAAGGAAGAAAATAAAAAGTCAAGACTATGTGTAGACTTCAGGGATTTAAATAAAATCTATGTATTAAGAAGCATTTTTTAGTGTAACAGATTTTTTTAATTTCCATTAGTGGCGATCGTACGGAATTTGACCTGCATATGTTGGCAGACATTGATGAGATTTTTCTAAATCCGATGCACGGTTTTTTGCTAAAATGAAATAAAACCGTCCCTCTGCATGATCATAACAATATCGGTAAACAATATCAGCATATCTAGGTTTTAAGAGATCAAATTTGCACATATTTTTTTTTTAGATCGACGCTCGGTTTTCACCAAGAAAAATTTAATCTAGATATTTCTCTGCATGCTGATATTGTCAACCGATATTGTTTTGATCATGCAGAAAAACGGTTTTAATTTTTTTAAGCAAAAACCGTGCATCGGATTAAAAAAATTCAAGTAATCAACTTTGCTCAAAAATGATTGGGAATTTTAAAAATTATTTTAATTTTAAGAGAAATCAGTGATGTACCATCAATGTCTGCCAAAATAAGCAGGTCAAATTCCGTACGACCATCACTAATAGATATAAAAAAATGTGGTACACTAAAAATAGAAAAACATAACATAAATGCTACTTTAGACAATACTACAGGGGATTATTGTATACTTCACTTA
Organism: Listronotus oregonensis; assembly: GCA_019359885.1. NCBI lineage: Eukaryota > Metazoa > Arthropoda > Insecta > Coleoptera > Curculionidae > Listronotus > Listronotus oregonensis. The sequence continues at coordinate 5,136 of JAHBCN010019446.1, forward strand.
CTTGAAGGTTTTATAGCCATTTTTCTTTTTAAAATCACAGATACTACAGTCAGTTTTGCGCAATCCTTGATTACTTAGGCCCCAGGACGACCCCGAAGTTTAGCAATGAACTTGGCAATAGAAGGTTCAAGGTAAAAAAAAATTCAGATTTTGACAGGTTGCCTATTAAAATCATTAATAACACTAAGAATGACATTTTTTAAAAAATTTTAAACCGTTGTTAATTTTTAAAAATTGCTAAGTCCATTGCTAAATTTAACAACGCGAAAACCCCGTAAGTCTTTAAAAATATCTTTCTTTTAAAAAAACGCAAATCATTAAAAACTTCAGAAAAACCGAAACAAACGATGCTAGGCAAGAACCAAGTTAGTTTTTCTTCTTATTACGTCAAATTCGAAAGTTGTTCGGCGAAGCGGGAAATTTGAATTTAACACCTTTTGTCTGCGTGTATTTATCAATTTTTTCCTTTTTATTAATTTCCAACAAGCAGCTGGAAATTTATAAAATTTGCAGTTACTATTTTTGCCTGTATTCTTACTTTTAACAACACAACAGCTATTATGCACCATTTTAATATTTCTATCTAATTGTTTACATTACAGTCAAGCATGATTTAATGAAAGTTTGACCACAGCGAGCGCTGCAGTCGATTCAGCTGTCCTTACCATACACTTCGCTTCCTGCCAATAACAAACACGTTAATAGGCGTTTTTCATGATTTTTTTTATTAGCTTATTGCAAAGCCACATGAAAAAAAGGAAAAAAATTTTTTTTCCCGTTTTTTTTGGGCCCCGGAAACCCCTAAAAAATAATTTTTTAAGTTTGAATTTTTAGGCCCGTGACGTCACGGCCCTAAATTTTCTATTGGTAAATTTTCTGCTTTGTTGTCGCTTTTTGTTATTCGATACGCCTGTCATTAAATATCGATAGGGGAACATCTACAAAGTTGGCGTTTCCGTCAATTGTCATATTGTCAATGTCAACCTGTATAACCTGTAACCCAATATTTATTAAAATTTCTAATTTGTAAATATGTGTGCTTAAAATTAATTTATTACTATAGTTATTATTATCGCCAAATTTTCCTTGATATAACCCCCTTTTTACGAAATTTCCGTTATTTTTTTAAAAAATGAAAAAAAGTGTATTGTTATTATTTGCGAAACCAGAAGCCGGCCGAGTTTAGGATCTTCAAAAATATTCTTTTCCAAAACAAGATGATAAGAAAAACCTGGTGTGCTGCTGTAGGTATTAAAAAAATGCCCAAAGGACATCCCATTATTGTTGTGAAAACCATTTTGATGTAAGTTTTTATGTTTTATTCCAATTAAAACCATTTAGGAGTCTGGCTGTGTTTTAGTGTAAAGTCTAAAAAGCATTTCGCATTTTAGCATTTCGTTAAAATGGATAGATTTTATCGATATTCCCCTAAACAGACTTGGCATCCATGTTGAATTTGATTGGTTAGGCAGGGGGGCTATTTAAATTACAATGATAATTAAACCTTAAATAGAAAACAGGAGTTTGTATTTTTCCGTTTATTTAGCAGGTTTTGCTTAATTGTGTTTCTACTTTAATTTTTACACAAACTTATCAATATCAATTGAGTGAAAACCCCCTTTAAATACCTAGCTAGTTTATTAAGTTTGTATGACAAGAAATTTATTATTTGTCATTATTATTACATTTGTCACAGATTTGTCAACTTTAACTCGTTGAGTTCGTCTGTGTTGAATTGTGACAATTATGCTCTGGAGAATGCTGGAAATGCAGAATGTTCTGCTATCATTTCCATAAAGTTTAAACAAAGGTTCGAGAAGGTCTTTCAGCAATCCAGTTCCAAAAATTGTTCCCATAACCTCTTGTGCCGATGGAATTGCCTTTGCCTTCTTAGGAATCGGTTTGCCCCTCGCTGTTTACTGTCATGGTTGTTGTTTTGTCTGGTCTTTTTAGTTGTAAATAATGTCTGTATTTTTTAAGCTTAACATTCGTACAGGACATGGTAGGTGACTATTGTATGAGCCTATCTTGTGTAGGTGTCCTCGTAGGTTATCGAACCCTTTTAGCAACCCTACTGTGATGCAAAGTCTTTACCTATTTTGTCTAAGTAGTTGTTTCTTCCTTCTTTTGAAGGGGCCCCTTATAAAGCCTTTTCCATGTCTTATTCTACAGAGGCTCCCCCAGTATTTCTCGTGTTTGTTTCGGATCCCTCCCCTGGTTTGCCCTTGTGCTGTGGTTTTGGTCACCCCAAGGGCGGGTTCTATTCCAAAGTATGGTGTAGATGATCCCTGCCTTAATAGCTCATCCGCTTTTTCGTTGCGTTCTATTTTCGAATGTTCTGGTACCCACATGAGGGTTACCCTGT
>JAHBCN010019446.1:12500-16065 GCA_019359885.1 Listronotus oregonensis
TTGGGGGAACTCAAAAGTGCTTTTGTTTGAAGTAGACAGTTTTGTGGTTGACTTTTCCCCAAAGACATCCGTCTCTTTGAACTTTACTGGGCGGTGTCTAGATGTTCACAGTAAAGGTAAAAAAAAAATTTTTTCCCCTTTTCCAGATGGGGTTAGATTTTTAACCCCCTTTCCTCGGGCCCCCACGTAATTAATAAAAAAGGGGGTTTTTAAAATTGTACCAAAAAAATATTGTTATTAGCAAAACTTTTGAATAAAATAAGTTTCTTGCTTATATCTTCTTTATTAATTATTTTATTAAAAGTGTGTATATAACCATTTTTATAAAACTTACCAAACATCATACTTTTTGTTTGGTACATTTTTTCGTAACTCGTTTTTTTTGTGTTTATATTTTAATTTAATTCGGTAATATTTCAAATAGTAAAAGAGCTAAAAAAAATGTAGTTTTGTTAGACCATTAATTTATGACAACATTTTTTTTCCAGAATCAATAGTTATCAAGTTATTTTGAATATGCGGGAGATTTTCCACATTATTTTAGACTGACTGTAGATGGTTATTGAGTGCTTAAATTTAAAAAAAATGCAATGTGCTATTAAATTTAGGCTTGCGTTTTTAAGAACTTAGTAAATTTTTCATCATTTTAAAAATTCTAAATTATCTCAAGAAAGACAACTTTTATAAAGGCAGATTTAGACGTATTTAGTTGCTGTTGTTGTTCTTAGTTTAAGCTAAAGTTTAATACTGCCCATTTGTTAATGCTAACTTCGTATTGCAGACATGTATTTAACTTTTTTATTTCTGAATCTAAATATGAAAATGATATATAGGAGTGATAGATATCACGGCACCTAAGCCTTAGTAGACCCGTTGGGGGTTTTCCTAAAGGGGCCCACTCATCCCGCCATCCTACTGATTTAAAGTAGGTGAGAAGTCGCCTAGGGAATTTCCCCTTAATGTCGGCCAAGGAAAGCCAATATCGCCCAGCTGGATTTTTCGGGGGCGAGATTGCAGGGGGGGACAAAAATTCCCATTTTGTTTTTTAAAACCCCATACGGGGGAAAAAAACCCCTGATTAGGTGAACTTTTTTTTTAAAAAGGAAAAAAAAATACTTTTTTTTTATAAAAAACACTTACGTACTTCTTAATATTACAATTGGTAAAATTCCAATAACAATTTGTCTCTAACCTAAATTACAATGCCCTTTAAAAAATTAAAAAGGGTTTTCCCTACGTGTCTCTTTTTTTTTTTTTAAATTAAAAAACCCTTAAATAATATGCAGTAAAAAAAACTTTTCTTTTTCTTTTCACTAAAACAATTAAACCAATTTAAAGGTTCTTCCGCTTAAGTTTTTACTAGGTCGGGGTTATCAAGGAGCTGGATGGCCTCGATATTCACATGTTTAAAGAAGTCGGTGTTTAGAGTTCCAATTTTGATTATCTTTTCCACAGTTTCCATGCCCAGGTCCCGATGGAGGTCACAAACGAAATACATGAGAAAAAAATGTTTTCAGCAAAGTAATTAATTTACAAACCATTTTTAAAGTGCAAATTTCCAACTTTAAAAAAGACACAATGGAAAAACCATTGAGAGTTTCAGATTTCAGCGCTTTCTCAGGGTTGTGGATGATAACAAATATTGTTGGAAGAAACAGCCAAGAAAATTTTTTTTGGTCAAAATAATGCAATTTAAAAAAATTTATCCCAAAGTTGTAAAAACAAGATGGGGTGTTAAACTTTTTTTTTTGTTTCTTTTTTTCGTAATAATTGTTAAACAAATGAAAAGCCATAAAAATTGGAACCGGGGGTTCTTTTTTTTTTTTGTTTTGCTAGAAAAAGGGGCCAGATACGATCTCCCCCTTGTTTTAGATGGCATAATTTTTTTTTAACTTTGCTTGACCTGTTCATTAAAAAAAAAGTTATTTTTAATTCCTTTTTCATAAAATGTATATTTATTTAGGTCTTCAACTTTTTTTAATAAACGCATTTTTTTAAACCCCCTCAGGGTTTGGAACCCTTTTAGGGTTTTTTGGGGGGGTTTGAGGGGTTTTTTAGCCCTGGCCCAGGGAGAACTATTTTTGCAAAGTTAAAAAAATTGGAAAAACCCTTTTTCTTAAAAAAAAAAGCATGCCGAAGATTTTTTGGCCGGGTGTTGAGAACTAAATTTAAATTTAAAAAAAATTGGAAAAAAAATTTTTAAAAAAAAAAGCAGGGTCCTTTTGTGCGCTTATCTCGAAAACAGTTGTTTTGATACTTAAAAAAAAGAACATTTTTGATCAAAAGAAAAATTTTAACTTATTTTTAATAATCCTGTAATTAAAAGCATGGATGAATTCAATTTTCGCCCAAAAAACCCCAAATCCCAATTTTTGGTTTCATTTGGAAAATAATATTAGCAAAAAAAAAAAAAAAATTAAAAGTTTGGGGGCCCCTTTTCTTATTTTATTTAATTTGGGAAAAGGAGGTTTCGTAAATTCATTATTTTGACCAAAAGTCTTTTTCGTTCCATTACTTTTGAGAACCCTGTATATTTTAAAGTTTCCGTCCTGACTCAAAAATTTAAATTTGGAAAGTTTATAAAACTTTTTTTTTTTTTTTTTATCAAAAGGGGTTTTTGAAATTTTTCCAAATTTAAAAGCAATTTACTTTTACGTCAAATTTAAAATCCTTAATTAATCTTTCCCTGAAGGGCGTGACAAATTTTTTTTTTAAATTCTATTAAAAAAAAACCCTTTTTGACCTCCATAATGTCTTTAAATCCATTTTCGCTCAATCTAAATTTAAAATTTAAAACCCCTTAGCATCCAACGTTAAATTGCTTTAAACTTTTAAAACTTCCATTTTATACCTTAATAAACATTTTACAACATGCACTACTACATTAAGTGCAACGCATTTAAGTGGTCCTTATTCTCCCTTATCCATTACACTTCTCCATCCCTCAGGTGTTGCTCGGGACGTCGTCTTCACTATAAAGTGTAAGTAAAATCGTAACGGCGACGTTAATTCGCTCGTTTTCGAGAAGATTTAAAGTTTTTATTTAAACTGTTATTTATTCCCATTTCGATTAAAAGACCCAATGTTCAAGAAAGGGGAAAAAATTTAAAAAGTTCTTAAAAAGCATTAAAAAATTATGTTAAATTAGACAAAAATATCTACCTTTACAGAGAATAAAGAATACACAAAAATCCGAGATCTAGAGACCATCAAACAAATTTGGTAGTAGAATTCCAGTGATCTCGACTTCCATCCTTTCCATTTTAAAGGCCAAGATTAAAGCTGTTTATTATTTTAGAATAAATTCAGTCTTTCTTTGGGAAAAGTGGGGGTTTATAAAAAATTTTTTTCGTGATCCCAAAAGACTAGTATAAAAAAAAATATATACAGAGTGTCCCAGAATATGTGGGCAATCTCTGGAATCTAAAAAAACCAAAAATATTGTTAAAGCTTCCTAAACTTTTTTTCCCACAGCCCCCACAGAGATAAGGAAAAAAATGGACGACCCTGGAAAAAGGTTTTTTTTAAAAACTTTTAAAAAACGGCGTAATTTGATATTTTTTTA
>JAHBCN010019447.1:0-16002 GCA_019359885.1 Listronotus oregonensis
ATTTCATGAAAAATTTTTTTTATTTATAATTTTTTATACAAAAAAAAAGTCCAATACAGAACATTGTATGAGTTTTTTGGTTCGGATCAAAGCCTGCAAAATTTTTTTCTCCCCCTTTCTACTATATAATTAAAATTTACGTCCTTCATTATGGGACGCGTAAAGGAAAAATTAAACAATACAATTTATTGATACAAAATGAAGAGTATCAAAATATTTTTAGATTTGACGGATCCACAAGACATTAAAAAAAAAAAAAAAAAAAAAAAAAAATTTTTTTTTTTTTTTAAGGAAAAAAGAATTTTTCAAGTACAATAAAAAAGAAGAATTTAAAAGGATGTAAATTTCAATTGAAAAAATTTTAAAAACTTTATACAAAAAAAGGGAAAATTTTTAAAAAAGGGAAAAATGTAAAATTAAATTTTTCATAACCCGCCCTGGGAAATTTTCAAAAAAATCCGCCCATTTTATAATGGCCTACGAACCTTAAAATAAAAGAAATTTGGATGGAAAATTGGAAAAATAAAACTTAATTGTGTATAAGAGGAATAAAATAAAAATTTTGTTTCGTATAAAAAATTTTATTTTTATTTGTTAAAAATTTTTAGATTTTTGAAAAAAAAAAACTAAAAAAAAGGGATTTTTTTGATTTTTTCTTTTTCCCAAAAATTTTAAAAATTTTTTTTGAGAAAGGGCCCGTATAAAATAAAACTGGTAACCCGATATTTCCGGCCGTTTTTAGACATGCTCCCAAAAATTTTTTTAAAGTTCACAAAAAAAGAAAAAAAAAATTTTTTTTTTGGAATAATGGGAAATTTTACCCCTCAATCACCCCCCTTAATATAAGCTGGGCCCTTTCGGCTGGATAAAATTGGTAAGCTAGTTTTTTACGTTAAATTACAAAATTTCCTATAAAATACACCATTTTTATCGAAATCCGCGATGACGGGGAAACATTTTTGCTTTTTTTTATAATTATTTTTTTAAAATATTTTCGGCCAACTAAATCGAGGCTTACCGAATGCAATGTGTTTCTATAACTAAACTTATATAAAAATTTTGCAGATCCGCGATCACGGGACTTTTAACATTGCCGGCTCCCAGACTATTATTATTGATATTTTCTTGACTTTTACAGGCAGATCTTGCCATTAAACTTTATAGTCTATTTTAAATTGTATTAGAAATTAGTTTGTTGCATTTTTTCGCATGTATTTAAAAGAATTGTTTTCGCGTTTAAAGATTCAACAGAAGTCCATATATTTGAGGTTCATTTTCCACTATTCAAATGAAAAAGAAAAACATGCAGCTTAAGTGACACGTTGCAACATAACGTCTTCTAAGACTGGATAAGTTCTTTAACTAGATCTGAGATAGTTCTTCAATTTTTTTTATCTAGGATGTTCCTACATACAATTTTTCCTTGTCCAAAGTGTAGTAAATTTTTTTTAAGAAAATAAAGAAACTTTATATTTCTTTAAAAAAATACATTAAACCCAATATCCTAGCTAAGGGCTTTCGGTAAAAACCATCATCAGTATTATCTGCAAGTAAGAATTGAACAATGAGAGCAATTTAAAGAAGGGTTTAAATATTTTAAGGAACTGGTATTGTTAAATTTGTTTAAAGAAATTTGTAAAGTAAATTTAAGCAATAAAGATAACAAATCTGGATGAAGTAGCAAAATTAGTACACTTGGTAAAAGAAAACAAAAAAAGTTCAAAACTTACTTGTCAAGCAGTAGTTACAGCAATTAAAGCGTACAATATAATATGTAAATAGGACATCGACAAACTTATCACATTACAAAATAAAAAATTAAAAGTAAAATTGTTAATAAAGCTTACATTTTTGCTTTCAAAAGGGTAAATTTTAAAATATAAATCACACTAAGAGACCATTTTGTTGGAAAGACGAACTTGTGATTATGTTAGGTTAGGAAACCAATAATACCAACACAAGGATGGACAACTTATCCTTTTCTGCCTTTTAGTATTAGTTGTCTATTCTTGTTTACACTTCGGTATTACTGATTTCCTAACCTAACATAATTACATGTTCGCCTTTTCAACAAAATGGTATTTTAGTTTGGTTTAAATTTTAAAATTCACCCTTTTGTAGGTGAAAATGTCGGATTTATTTACAATTCTACTTTAAATTATTAATGTAATAATGTGATAAGTTTGTCGATGTCCTTTATTTTAACTTCGTTGCGTAACCTGCTGAAATGAATTTCTTTTTTAAACCAAGTTGACCAATTTTGTCACTTTATCAAGATCCGTTATCTTTATTGCTAAGATTAACTTTTTAAATTTACTAACAACTTTTATACAATTACAGTTCCTGAAAAAAATTTAACCGTTCTTCTATTTGCTTCCATTGGTCCATTCTTACTTGCAGATGGCTCTGATGATGTTTCTTACCGAAAGCGCTTTGTTCGGATGTTGGTTTTATATCAATTTACAAAATACAAAGTTTCTTTATTTCCTACATTCTTAAGTTTACACGCCACAATCAATTTTCGTTTAAAACATTTTGTCTTTAAGTAGTTCTCATATTTGCGGTTCAACAAAAAATATTATTTATTTCCATTAAATAAAAAAACCGTCTTTAGACATGTCTTTAAAAAGTCAGTAAACAGCTTCTTCTTGTTAAAGGGCCAGAATTTCTTGTATAAGCATATTATCTACTAAAAATGAACTTAAATTAATATTTACCTTTACGTTCTAACATAGACGTTCGTAGTAATCTGACTTTTTAGTAAAGTATAAATTTATTATTAGGCCAAAGAATTCCTCGTGCTTCCCTAAATATAGTGTATTATTTTAAGGACAGTTGGTTACCCTGCGGATAACGTTAAAAAGAAAGAGTTTAACCTAGGTAAAGAATATTGGTCTGGGCCTATATTTTGGGTGACCTTAATAAAGTCAAAACTTGCTTTAGACATCAGTGAAGGCTTCCTTATTTCAGTCACGTTCATGATTAAAAATAACAAATCATTTCCAAAACTAACCGGTTTTGCTTTTCTACCCGTAGTAATTTAATGTTATGGAAAGACGCCTAAAAGGCAAAACCTGGATTATAAACACATTTGGAATATCATGTCCGGAATAGTTGTTTATATACAGATTTTATATACAGTGCTTTCATTTCAAAACAAACCACCCTAAATATCTTTAAAAAAAAACACTCACCAAAAAAACAAAGAAACACGTCGATTTAGATATACAGGGGGAAGTTTAATTTCGTATTTGATAAAATTTTATCGGTCACCTCCAACCCCCCAGTTAACCTCACTTTGATATTTCAAATGGAAACCCCCCAAATTGTGACACATAAATTGTAAGCGGCATGAAATTTGCTATCCAACAGTACTAAGAAACTTTAAATCGATGGACGTAGAAGCGACTTAAAGTAAAAATGTGTGTTAATTAGTTTATCGTGTTCAAATAATTTATTTTATCAAATGCTCAAAATGCGCGCCGTTATTGGCGAGACAATAAAAAAAGTCTGTTTTGAAATTCTTGGAACGTTGGCGAAAGTTTGTCTGAAATACCTCTGCATTCTAGTGTAATTCTACATTTAAGTTCTTGAATTTTGCAGGTGGCGTTTTGTACACTTTACTTTTTAAATAACCCCAGAGGAAAAAGTCTAGAGGATTGTCTGGAGACCGTGCTGACCATTCGATGGCACCTCGTCTGCCTATCCATGTGCCTGGAAACTGTTCATTGAGCCACTCTCGAACTGCTAAAGCATAGGGGGGGAGGGGCTCCATTTTTGCTGGAAATGCAAATTATTTTCACTGAGTTCCATAGCACCATTTTGATCCAATTTGATTTTCCAAAGATTGGACGATAGAAGGGTATATCGCATTTTCCAAAAGGTTCAGATACAGTTGCCCAGTTAAATTTTCTTCCAGAAAGAATGGCCCAATAATTTCGTGTCCATAAGTACTTGCCCAAACGTTGATCTTCTCTGGAAAATGAGTATGCCCCTTCCTGAAATATGTGCGGATTTTCATTATCCCAATATCTGCAGTTATGTCTATTAAGAATTCCATTTAAGAAGAAAGTTGATTTGCCAGTAAAGCAAATATTTTTGATCAAATGAGAGTCTTCGTCAATTGGCTGGCACTTGTTCGCAAAATTCTATTCTTCTATCATAATCGTCTTGTTTGAGTTCATGAAGAATTTGTATTTTGTATGGAAAAAACTTATTCTTTTTTAAAATTTTGTGCACGGAACCCTTAGAAATATTGGTCAGCTAAAACTTTTGGAATAGACAACGTCGGATCTATTGCGAACTGTCCTAGTACCTCAACCTGGCGTGCTTCGTCTAAAACCCTTTCTTAGTACTTTTCTTGTTGCATACAAAATCAGTTTCTTCAAACTTACGCACCAATTCCATTACATATTTATGCCCCACGTTTTTATTTTGATGCCCTCATTGAATACTCTGGCGGTTCTACCGCGCATCGATCTTCAGCCCCATATAGAAAAATTATTTCTTTTCTCTCTGCTAGAGTATACACCATTTTAAAATCAAGATTCTTAATTTTAAACTATGTCAAAATGACAATCCTAACAGTAATATTTAACTGGTTCCTAAACGTCTTAAAAACCTGTGCTATTGCAGTTTTTGCTGTAGCAGGTAACACAAAAAATAATAATTGGAATGAATGCACACTAAAAAAAGTCCGGGGAAATTTTAAAACAAGCTTGTCTCGCCAATAACGGCGCACATTTTGACATTTGATAAAATAAATTATTTGAACACGATAAACTAATTAACCCACATTTTTACTTCTAAGTCGCTTCTACGTCCATCGATTTAAAGTTTCTTAGTACTGTTGGATAGCAAATTTCATGCCGCTTACAATGATGTGTCACACTATGGGGTTGCCATTTGACATATCAAAGTGGGGTTAACTGGAGGTTAGGAGGTTTTACCGATAAAATTTTATCAAATACGAAATTAAACTTCCCCCTGTATATCTAAATCGACGTGTTTCTTTGTTTTTTTGGTGAGTGTTTTTTTTTTTAAGATATTTAGGGTGGTTCGTTTTGAAATGAAAGCACTGTATGTGAAATAATGTTTATACGGTTTTTAATATTTTTAGGGCATGTTGAAAAAACTATAAAAGACATTTTATAACTTACGTATTCTTGAGTTCCAATTGAAATTAAATGTATTTATGGAAATGGGTCAAGGTAACTAAGTTTATTTTTAAAATACAAGGTTTGTTGTGAAATTACCCTATTTTGTAGTATTTCTGTCATTGTTATTAAATATTTGCTTCGTCAAACATAAACTAATTTAAAGGCTATATATTCTGTTTAGGTAAATAATTACTTATTTTTCGTTCTTAATCAAAAATTAATTATCAAACTCTATATGGTATACTTTTGTTGTTTTCCACTATTAGAAATTATTTATGAAAGAGGGCTGGTAAGGACCATTTTTGCCCTTTAACCATTTGATGTGACATATATTTTAATGGTGACCTTATGACAAGTACGAAAAATAATATTTTAAATAAAAATTCTGTTATTATTAGGATAAACAAAATACATATATTACGCAGGTATTATGAACATTTATAAACATATATCTGAATTTTGTCGTTTATTCTAATATCGAAATTAATGATATTGAGAACAGTAAATGAAAGGTTAAGATGATCAGAGTTTATTAAAAAATATTCAATAATCAAAAATAATTAGAAACTGACACTGGCTATGTATTCTTTCTTCATTTAAATTGCTTCTGGACCATTCATTTAAAGGAGTGCATTTTTAAGATAAGAGTAAATAGTCCACTTTTCAGTTTTTATAATTTTAACTCAAATTCTATGCCCTTTTTTAAGAAAGAAACTTCCCATGAAAATGACACTAAAAAAATTTTGCCAAAAAAATATATATAAAAAAAAAACTAAAAATCACAAAAACTACATTAAAACATATCTTATGAAAGTAGTTAAATTTGAAATGTACATTGGTTACTATTTATTCTACATACCTTTACAGCATCGTTTAAAAGTCGTAAAATAAGATTTCTTTTTCATGTAATATTACATTTATCTAAATCCACAAAGAAAAAAGTTATGAAAAAAGGTAAAAAAAAACATTACAAATAAGAAAAAAAAAACAATAAAATTAGCAAACTTTTTTAAATACATTTTTGTAATATTTTTTTTGTGCAATATTGCTTTAATCTGTTTTATTAATATTGCGTAGAAGCGCACAATAAACCAAAATTAAATAGAACCTATAAACAAGTTTATTAAGAGTAGTATCCTTGTAAGTCCAAGTCAATATGGTTTATAAAATGCCATGTAAAAAATGTTATTCAAAGAAAAAGGAACGATAAAAATGTACAAATATGGCGAAACACTCTTGTTTTGAGCAATAATTTCTACGACTTACTAAAGAAAAAAATATATGTTTTTAGTTATACAAGGGTAGTTAAGAATATTTGAAAACCGAAAATTCTCTTTACGAGTGTGTGATGGGCCAAAAATAAATCTTTATAAAATCATATACACAAATATATATATATATATATATATATATATATATATATATATATATATATATATATATATATATATATATATATATATATATATATATTATATATATATATATATATATATATATATATATATATATATATATATATATATATATATATATATATATATATATATATATATATATATATATATATATACAGGTGCCACAGATTCGAGTGCATGCATGGGTTGGAAACCGTAAGAGATACGAAGTCGGTTAAATTATGGCAAAGTTGCGCATTTAGGTCCCTAACAACATTCCGAGTACTTCCGGAGATATCCGGAAAAAACCGAAATTTGCTGATTTCGTTTTAATTTTTTTCCGACGTTATTTAAACAGATATGGAAAAACAAAAGACAGTTTCTCATGGCCACTTTTTAAGCTCTACAAAACAGCGTTGAGAGATTTTTCGTACGACGTTTCGTTTTCGTTAAAAAATCATCAACTTTATTTTTATTTTTTTTTTAAATGCGGCACTCAATTGTTTATTGAATTTTTTTTGAAGCAGTCAAAATCCCAATTACAATGATGTATAACACTTCATATTTTTCTGTTAAATAAACATATTTTCCATAAGAGACAATGAGTAAGACAAGGAACGCTCATCATTTCTTATAGGCGCGTTCCATATTTGTTAATAAATATTAAGTGTTATACATTTTTGTAATTGGGATAATAAAAAAAAAAAACTTACCCTAGAGCGTCAAAAACTATTATTTTGACGCTCTAGGGAATTTTTTCTTTTATTTGGATGACACTAGTTATACTAACTTTGTTTTCTGAAACCGAACTTTTAGATTTGAAAAAGATCGAACATGATCGAAACGTCATTAATATAAAGTACTAAAAACATAATGTTTACATTCTGATAGACCTAAAACCAAGAAATCAAAACGAAAAAAAAAAAAAAAAATATATATATATATATATATATATATATATATATATATATATATATATATATATATATATATATATATATATATATATAAATATATATAAAAAGAGAGGAAGGGTAGTCGTGACTGACTAGTTAAAAGAAAAATCTGAAACCAGAGTAGTGGAAATGCAGTCAATTGAAAAGGCCACTTTAAATAATTAACTCTTTATTGAAAAAGTCGAGCTTTCGGAAAAGCTTTTTCCCATCATTGGGACAATCATATGTGAGTTGAAAACACGAAACAGGTTTAATACCAATGAAGAACAAAACTTCATTCACATTCCTCCTTAAACTACATTGACTTTAACCTAGTTTTTAGCACGTGGATCGTTGCCACCATGTTACTAACAAGACTTTTACGGAGTGAAAGTCTTGTTAGTAACTTGGAAAAAAAATGTTTTATTCAAAAATATTTTGGTTTTTGCTGCTCTATATTTTGCGAACAACGTTATGTATACAGGGTGTATCAAAAAGCCCGTACAAGGACAGAGTTAGTTTTTTTAAATGTCTTCCTATATTTTTTGTTAAATTTTTGTTTCTACATATAATTCCAGATATTTTTTATTTGTTTTCGAGATATTCTTATTTAAATACAAATTTGGAATGAAAAAATCCGCTTATCTCTTAATGTTGTTTTACGTTTCTTGGTTTTTGCGGTTTTTGTAGAGTGACAAAAAAGCCATAGTAATAATTAATAAGTAATTGGATATCCCATAATAAGAAGAAATAGGTAAAACCTTAAACAAGAAAAAAACTACTAAAACAATTTTTTTACAGGTTAATAAAACTGTCGTTTTGACATTTTTATTAATCTCTATAGCATATATGGTTATTATGCAACTCTCAAAAAACCACTGAAACTATAGAAACGTAAAACAACATTAAAAGATGAGCGGCTTTTTCCCTTTTAAATTTGTATTTAAAATATAATGTAAAAAAAATATGCGAATATCAAAAAATATAGGGAGTCATTTAAAAAAAGACCATTTTTACCTGATCCCGTATACTTATTTTAAAAATGGCAGTTTATTTAACAATCACTATAAAGAAACTTTTGCATAAAAAATGTTTCCATATCTTTTTAACTAAAAAAATATAGGGTAATTCTGAAGTTAACATATTTTCGAATTTTCCCGTATCTCTTGAACGAGCGAAAAGTTTGATTTCACAATTTTAGATTTGACCCAAAAAGAGCACGTTATGTGCCTATATTACAGTGTTGATAGCACTAACAATTACGGAGATACCCTGTAAAACTGTCGAAAATGAGATACCCTGTACGTAAAAATTACCTGTCAGCTTTTTTTTATAGCCACAATTTTTAGACTCATTCTGTCGAAAAAATATATTTGTAGAATATACACAATTTTGCATTAGGCAATTTTGATATGTTTCCTAGTTTTTCTTTTATACAGGGTGATTCATGAGGAAATGTCAATACTTGAGGTACGTAGTCAGGGTCCAAAAATAAACCTATAAGTCTATACACATATGGGTCCGCAAGGCCTTCGTTTCCGAAATACAGGGTATTACAAGGGATTCAAATCTAATCTTATTACGGCTCTTGCTTGTAGGGGCAGCCATCTAGACGTCTTTTTACTATTTTGAACAACCACAACTTTTTGGTACGGCCCTGTATTACATTTTTAAGTAAATTAAATCACTATGTTATTATTTTTACTTCAAAAAGGTATACCTGTTAAAAGTCGATATGAGCAACCGTTTTCGAGATGTTTGAATTTAAAAAAAAATACCACGCATGACACGCATCTGATTTTATAATAGCAAAATTTGAAAAAAATTAAACGAAATGTATAATTAAACAGTATGCATTTTAATTTTTAATAAAAGTATTGTTCTTAAATTATGTTCAGCAAACCAAAAAAAAAAATTTAAAAAAATATAAAAAATATAAATAAAAATTTTAACACCCTGTATATCGGAAACGAAGGCCTTGCGGACCCATATTTGTATAGACTTTTATGCATATTTTTGGACCCTGAGTATGTACCTGAAGTATTGACATTTCCTCATGAATCACCCTGTATATTTCAAAAATGCAATATTAAAACACCCAGTATATGTCTATTAACTTATTTCTTGTTTGATACATTTTTTAGTCTAAGATGTAACACTTTAAACTATGCTATGTTTTGTTCTGATTTAAGCTCTTATTTTTATAATAGCTTATAAATTTTTGGCCATTGTACAGTAAATCTTGGGCAATTCTTTTTCCCTTTCGTTAAATAGGCTTATGCCACCTTCTACTGGATATAAATATCTGTTGAAAAACCTAATAAAAAAACAGGTGTCCGTTGTCAGTGTCTAAAACTATTTTTTTAAATGCCAAACTTAACTTTGGAACAAAAAGTATTAATTATTGATTAAATTGAGTAGAGAGGATGACCAGAAAGGGATGTGGCGGAAGAGCTTAACATCCCAAAGAGTACTATTCATTTTGTTAAAAAAATGGCAGGAAACACACACCTTTGAGAGAAGAGCTGTAAGTGGTGGCCCCAAACTATCGAATCAAGAAATTATTTAGTTAATGTTTTGAGAAATCAACCATTTAAATCTGTAGTTACAGCAAAAATAAAAAGCAATTTCCCAGCATCGGTTAAAATGCCACGGCGAAGAATAGGGCAAATATTCGAATTGCGCCATCTGGCAGCCTTAAAACCGTTTTTAACAAATGCAAATAAAGAATTTTACTTGGAACCTCCCATTTGTTGGGAAAATATAATATTCACCGATGAAAAAGTGTTTCAGTCGTGGTACAGGATGGGCCTTATCGTTCACTCCAGGTCCCACAACCGACCATCACAATCCAGCATCGGTCCAGATGGAGGATCATTTATATGCCCCGACTGCAACAAGGAATATCCAGACCCCAATAACCTGGCTCAGCACCGACGTCTCCACTGCCACCCCGGGCCAAACATCTGTCCAGAATGCTCCCAGAGCTTCAAAACCAACGCTGGACTCGCCCAGCACCGTCGGAAAGCCCACCAGACCGCCTACCAGCAATCCTTGGAGTCCGCAGACAACAGGAGGAGGGAACCCTTCTCGGCTCTGGAGCGACTGGAAATTGTGCAAGCGGAGCTCGCCTACAACGGAGCCAAACTGAACCTCTTTTTGGCTGAGAAGTTTAACTGTTCTGTCGACAAGATCCGGAACCTACGGAAAATGCGTGCCTATGTAGCCCTAAGAGCAACCGTAGAAGCTGAACAGAAGGAAGCCATTGACGCCCAGTCCAACTCCCCGGTCCGCTTTGGCAACCAACTTGATGAAGACCTCCGAAACGCCGCTCCGGATCTTCCAGTTGCTCCCGATCTGCCTGGACCCACGCGGCCCCGTTCCCCCCCCTAGCCGCTCCAGACGACGACGTCTTTGTGCTGGAAGAAGGACCTTCCTTGTTCGAAGAATTGAGATTCGCCTCCCAACATCAGGAAGCCCGTTCCCCTGTCCGACCGCCTGACCCCAGTCCCCCTGCCTCTCCCCCCTCCTCAGACGACGAGGGTAACGGAGACGATATTCCAGAACCGGAGGAGGACCCCATCGCCCTTTACCTTAGAGAATTGGTAGCGTCCGCCGAAGTTGATGATCAACTCCGCTCTAAAATTCTCTCCATCATCGAAGACCCCACGGATGCCACAACGCTTATGGATGGGGTGCTTGACCTGGTCTGGAAGCCGAGGACGGAACGCCGTGTTCGTCAGCCAGCTGAAGGCGCACCCCCCCCAGGCAAACATGAACACCAGAGCTCAGAGGGCTTATAAGTATAAGCGCTACCAGGGCTCTTCACTAAGACAAGGCATCCCTGGCTAATCTGATCACCAAGGGACTGGAGCCGGGTACTGTTGGCACGCATCCAGATGAAGCCCATCAGGGCCCACTACGGAGATCTTCTCCGCCGCCTCCCTGCCAGATGACCACGCCATCACTGATGAGAAACCCGCCACCGCCGGTCTTTATGCACCATTTTCCATGGAGGCAATTCGGAAAGCAATATGCGATCCACGAGCTTCCAATGCTGCTGGACCTGACGGAATGACGACTAGTGACCTGAAGCAAGTACCGACCCGTAGTGTGGCTATTCTTTTCAACGCCATGCTGCTGACCGGGATAACACCACAACGAATAAAGTCCTGCCGCACCACCTTAATTCCAAAGGTGGCGAGGACCCAGCACTTTAACATCGCTTAGGCCTATCACAGTCGCCAATATCATGGTGCGAACTCTCCATCGTCTCTTGTCTGGCCGTCTCTCGGCTCTGCCCCTAAACTCCGCCCAACGTGGCTTCATCAACCTGGATGGAACTCTGGCTAACACAATGATTCTCCAAAATGCGATCAGGTCTTGCCGTGACTCTTCCAGGCCCTATTCTATTGCTTCTTTGGACTTAAAGGCTTTTGACACCGTCCCTCACACCTCAATCAAAAGGGCCCTGGGCGATTCTCCCTGGACAAACGCCTTGTAAAATTTATAATGAATGGACTCACTGGTTGCCAAACAACTATTAGCGCCGGTAGCTCCAGGTTCAGGGATGCCTTAATCGAGGAGTCAAACAGGGTGATCCCCTTTCCCCTCTCTTATTCAACTTGGTATTAGACGAGTTGCTTTGTAGGCTCGAACTTCTCCCAACAGGTCTCGAAGTAAATGGAGCTACTATCAACAGCCTTGCTTACGCGGACGACCTGCTCCTTCTCGCTCCTTCCTCGCGAGATTTGCAGATTCTGGTCCGCCACACATCAAAATTCTTCGAGGCCCGACACATGGAGCTCAATCCACGTAAATGCTCCTGCCTTATCATCAAGCTCTTGCCTAAACCGAAGAAACTTTATCTTTCCCTGAACGCAAGAGTCTTTATTGGAGCTACTGCACTGCCTCCCGTCGATGCCGACTCCTCTTTTAAATACTTAGGTCACAAGTACGGTTTCATGGGGACTGACCTCCCTTCCACCGAGGCCCTGCAATCTGCCCTTAACAACCTGCTAAGGCCCCCTGAGAACCTCATCAGAAACTGGTACTTCCGAATGACTACATCCTCCCAAAATTTTTTATACGCCTATCAAAATCCTGAAGTCACTGCCAAGCTTCTTGAAACCGCCGACGGGCTATCCAGCGATCAATCAAAACCTTCCTACATCTGCCAATTCAGACCCCCAATTCGCTGCTTTATGCTCAGCTTAAGTCTGGCGGTTTGGGGATTTTCTGTTTTCGTGTCAGGATCCCCGACATCATCTTGGGAAGACTAGACCGGCTCCGTCGTACTGCTGATGAGAAGCTAACAGCCTATCTCAACTCTGAATATGTTCTACAACTTCAGACGCGCCTCGCCGGCCTCACCCGCACTTTTGGGAGAGGAAATGCGCAGGCCTCATTTTGGCGCTTGAAGATCAACAGCTCCGTCAGCGGCGCCGGATTGGCAGATCCTCTGGCCACGCCGGAACCCACCGATGGATCAGAGACCCGCCCCCGTCATGGAATGGCAAGGACTACGTCCAGGCGATGCAGCTTCGAACTAACACTCTCCCGACCATCGGAGGCTTGCATAATGTTCGCTTGCCTCAAGAAGCCAGAAGTTGCCGAGCCGGATGTGAACGTGTAGAGCCCTCTCCCACATCTTACAACGATGCCCAGTCACCCACTTTGAGAGAATCCGGAGACATGATCATGCAGTCAATGTCTTCGCTAAGTCATGCCGGAACAAAGGGTTAGACGTCCAAGTCGAACCCTCCGTGCGTGATACCAATGGTCGCCTCCACAAGCCGGACCTCATCATTCGGGGAACGGCCACACCAACTATTGTGGACCTCTGTGTGTGCTGGGAAACCCCCGACCTCTGCAGGACCATGCCGACAACAAGGTCGCCACCTACTCTTCCCCGGGTTCCTCTCTGCAATCCGGACCCTGTATCCCGACGAGCCCATCCATGTGTCGGCCTTGCCATTGGGGCCCGAGGTACCCGGTGCCCATCCAACGACCAGCTCGCCCGCCTCGACCTGCCACGAGGACTAGTCTCATGTCTGGTTACTGGAGTTCTCAGGGGTGGTAGCTCTATTCACCGCTCCTTCAGCATCAACGTCTGGGACCGCCGGAACCATTGAGAGCCCCTCCATCAGCTCAACGCCTTTGTTCGCCCGTCCATATGTGTTATTGACTTTTCTTTTTATTTTATATAAGTTATTTTGTATTTCTGATAGTCATGGGGACTTAAACCCAAAAAGTTTATTCAGAGTATGTTTATTTTTATTTACTGTAATTTACAACTTCTACTTGTAAGCGTCCATTTTACTGTTATTATATTTTGACATTTATTTTTTCTGTAAACTTTTTTTTGTAAACTTTGTAAAATTTTTTATACTGAATAAATGTGTTAATATACAGGCCTTAAGGAACAAGATTTGATGAAAAATATACCCAAAGGGACAGAAGAAGTCCGCGATTTTCGGTAAATGTTTGGGGTTGCTAAGTGCACAATGACTTGGTATAGGTTATTTTATCGAAGAAAGGTTCAATGCGGAGGTATATATAGATCTACTACAGAATATCATGCTTCCTTTTGTACAGGATTGATTTCCGGACAAAAATTTTATCTTTAAGGAAGATAGCGTATCAGGGTTTTACCACAGGTAGTCCGGATTTAAATGTTATGGAAAATGTTTGGGGCTTATTAGTTAAAAAAATAAATAGGAAAAAAGAGGTTAGGCCGCAAAATGTAAACGAGCTAGGGATAAAATTTTGGATGCTTGGAATGAGTTACGAGGTAATGATCCATTCGAAACCTGGAAGGCTAAACTCTGTCTTAGAAAAAAACGGGGCAACAATAAAATAATAATTTTGTTTGGAAGGATATTTAAGTTTGTTTGAATTTATTAAATTGTTAATTAATTTGTTAGTTTTAAAAAAAATATGAATATTTTTTGAACCTTTTGCTTTATTTATAGTAATTAAAAGTAAAACAAAAAAAAGAGCGATTTACAAAAATTTGCAGAAAAGTCAAAATTTGACAAATTTTTTGCCCAGAATTTAATGGCCATCACTGTACATCAAAACCCAGGTCGAAAAAACAAAAGCCCTTGAGAAAAACGAGAATCAGGATTGATCAGATGAGACAGGACGAGGGACGAGAATCACTCGTTTTAGCGACAACACTACCTTAAGTAGAAAATTGGTTTAAAATAATATCTTCTCTTAATTTTTACCAAAAAAATAAAAAAAAAAAAAAACAAAGTATCTAACACATATTGCTTTTATTTGTAGTAAAAAGAATAAAATTTATTCCTCAAGTTCACTTTTTGTTTGCTGTAAGCCGTCTCCATGGTGGATTTTATTTATAATGGATAAAATAGAAAAGTAGTAATATATTACAGTTTTGCAATCGTATATAGTATATTGTATAAAATTTACACCAAAAATATATAAAATAGCACTAAGCTTTGTTAGCTTTGTTACAAACAGGAAGTTTTATACAATATGGTGTTGGCTATAATGTTCGTAGCATATAGAGAAGTTTTCTTATATTAATTTGTTAGAAAATTTTACACTAAATAAAGGTTGGCCTCATAAAGTAAAAATATAGTTTTGTTGTGTACAATTTAATAGAGAAATAAGAAAAAAAAAAGAAAATAAGTTTAAACAGCGTCAAAACTTAGCTTTAATAAAAAATATGTTAAATGTCAATGTCTTAAGTGGCAACGGATTAAAGAAAATTAAATAAAGGCTAAAAAAAATTCAGATAAATTGTATATTTTTGTGAGGAATTCATTTAT
Source organism: Listronotus oregonensis (assembly GCA_019359885.1). NCBI lineage: Eukaryota > Metazoa > Arthropoda > Insecta > Coleoptera > Curculionidae > Listronotus > Listronotus oregonensis. The sequence goes on from JAHBCN010019447.1 coordinate 15,291, forward strand.
TAAAACAAATTCTTTGTATGTGGCATTTTTTATTGTTTTTGGAAAAACATTTATTTTTCCCCACAAAGTTATATAACTATACAACCAATATTTGCAATAAAAAGAGATAAAATGGGTTTCGACCATTTTTTTTTAAACTTGGCTAGTTAATATAACCCCACCCTCCAAAAAAACAATCCCAAAGGTCAGGAGGATGCATTTGCTTAACTACTTGTCAATTGCCTTACCGAAATATGTAATACTGTAATTAAACATATAGCCACCCACACAGTTGGTAGACTTAAGCCTGACATTTCCCAAACATTTAACTACTCCCGTACCCCACCCTCTTGACCTTTTTACCACTGACCAATGCCTGTCATGTGACTTTCCTGTTTACGAGTTGTAAAACACTTTATTTGAAAATTCTGTAACACGGCCACCTAAACGATTATAACCCAGTATCCTTCGACCCCATAAATGTTTGGGAATACCAGGCTTAAGGCTAGTGACTACATTATGAAATATTTCGATAAGGATTGACCAATAATAATGAATGCATCCTCCTGACCTTTGGGGGTGATTTTCGGCTGTTGAGGGGATTTATGGGTTTGGTGTCAAAAAGTGGAACCTTGGATTTACTATTCAGAGATTACTTATAAAACCTTATTCTTTGCTTTTCCTATCATTTTAAAAAACTAGTCCCAAAATTAAAAAAAAAATAAAAATTGCT
>JAHBCN010019448.1:0-16046 GCA_019359885.1 Listronotus oregonensis
AAAATTATTTTTTATGTGCCGTCTTATTGAAAATAACTTACAACCATGGTTACCACAATTACGTTTCGACAATTTTTTCAGGTAAATGCTAGTACTTGATTTGGTTTAAACTAATACATTCAAATTTTTCTCACATAAAGAAAATTTAGTCGGACATTAAACGTTGAAGGCACCACGGGTATTAAGGATAATAACGTTTTCGGTCAACGTATACCCGGCCAAAGGCCTCGGAAACACCATCGACCTCAAGCGTTATTATTCTTATAATATCCTTGATACCTTAATAACTATAACAGAATATCATAACTGAACTATCTAAAAGTGGTACCGTAATTGGCTAAAATATTGTCTTATTTCTGACATATTATATAAGTTTTAGTGGGAATTTTTGAGACACAACCTCAGTCGCCGCTCATTTTTCATTGCAGACATTTACATTAAAAAAATACTAGTACGGGACTGTACTTTTAGAATGTACTGCTAAAAATTTGATATCATTTTTTTAAACATAATTTATTAGTATTTAAAACGCGCGGTTTTTCGATCACGAAACGAAACATTTGCTGTAACATATTTTGACAGTACTTTCATGTCAGATCAATATTTTTTTTCTTTGATATGCGTGGAGCCAAAATTCGTGGTTAAAGGTTGGCAATCATGGCCGCCGGCAGGGGGAGACAGGGGAGATCCCACTGGGTTTTTTAAAATTACTTAAAATAGAACAATTCTCATCTAAATCCTTAAATTTTACGCCTAGGAATTTAGAAGAATATGATTATTATTTAGAAATTAAAGTTGTGGTACTTTAACTTGTGTTTTTAATTCAATTAATTCTGGGCTAGTAAATTAACCTAAACTTTTTGACCCCCTCTACATTTTTTTCTGACGCGCGTGTTTGAAAGAAAAAAATTACGTTTTTTTTTAAGAACAAAGATACTAAGTGGTGGTTTTACCTTTAGCGTATATAGTTAAAAAGTATTTAAAAATTCAAGTTATAAAATATTATGTTTTTTTCTATCAACAAAAATATGACTAAATTCTCGCTTGCGCACTTCCTATTTGTATTTAATAACTATTTTGTAATTTTTAAAAGTTAAATATTTAGAACTTTGATGAGAAACCCGGTCAGAAACTCCCAGTCAATATATTCGGATCATTATTACCCCATGCCAACATATCCCATACAAAAAAAATTCCATGACAAAAATATCCCATACAAAAAAATATTTTGGCAAAAACTTACTAATACAAAAATACCCTTATTTTCCCATTATGTGTAACCAAAACTAACCACAACTAACCATCATCTTCCATTTTGTTTTTGCCATATAGTCCAGTAAATGAAGGGATAAAGCTGTAAATAAATCTGTACAGTGTGGCGCAATTCTTAGGTCTTCGGGGATGCTTTCGAGCGAAAAAAAGTTTATCAACATTAACATGTCGGAAAGGGCTAAAAATGGCCCCTCAAGGCCCGAAAAATTTGTTTCCCGCTAATATCTGTCAAAATATGCGAATTGGAGAATTTTTGTTTAGACAAAAAATAAAGATCGCCTTGTAATAATAAAAATGGTACTTATAATTTTTTTCGAAAAATCGATAGTTTTCGAGATAACGGGACCCAAAAGTCCCCTCATTTTAGCTGCCGCTCTACCGCTATCTTCATGGATTCACTTATAAGCAGGCGGACGAATTGTTTCATTACTCGGGCAATAATGTACATTTTTTAATCATTCAAGGTTCATCGGAATGGGGAAACCCGTACCTATCATTGCATATGAGTGGGTCCATTATGATTTTTCTAGAATATTAAAAAAAGCGGTCAAAGGTTTTTTGTCACAATATTTTGAGAGTATCTTATTAGTTTATTGATATTTTTTGAAAAAATGGTTTGTTATTAGCAAGTATTCAATGATCCCAGAAAATTTCCTTCACCATCTTTCTTGCGTTTTGATAAAACATTGTTTTGCCCATCTGCAGTTTTAAGCCGTTTCCACATCTATCCAGTGTGGAATGTTATGGATTTTTCGACGGCCCTTTTTGCGAAAAAAATAGTAAGGACCATTTTTGTAGATTTCGAGGTTATCTTTATTTTTTGTCTAAACAAAAATTCTCTAAATCGCATATTTTGGCAAATATTTGCGAAAAACTTATTTTTAGGACTTTTTTTTTATCTTGGGACAGTCCACGAAGGCTGATGCCTAAGTACTAACGTACCGTGGGTGTCTTCAGTGTGGTGAGAGGGAGTTTGTTCACACGGGACTTAAATTTTTGGAGATTGGGAGGAGAAGGAAAACCTTCTGCGGGCAGCAGGTTCCATAGTCTTGACACTCTAGGGATCAAGGAACGAAGAAAGTTCGGGGCCTCTCTAACTGAACTGTAAAAGGTTGCATCAAAGTTGCACTACGTGTTGCTCTGTTGGGAGCTGCCAGAGAAGGAATTATACCGGCCAACGCCTCTGAGCAGAAGCCGTGAAAATACCTATAGAAGAGCGACAGATCCCCTGCAGCTCGACGGTGGGCAAGAAGAGGAAGCCTTTCTGTGAGCGTTGGATCATTAATAAGACGAACGGCTCTTCTTTGAATGGAGTCCAGAATGCTAAGTGTTGTAGGGGACGCCATTTCCCAGATATGAGAACAATATTCTAAAGAGGGTCTGATTTGGGATACATACAGAGTGTACAGATTGGAAGAAGAGAAATATTTTCTGGCTCGGAAGAGAAATAAAATCTTTTTTTAAGCTGCCGAAGCTATGGATAAAAACTTGTTTATGCCAGTTGAGGTTATTCTCAAAAGTAACGCCGACAAGATTAAACGACTCTTTGTTCTGCAGATCTTGGCCGCTCATATGTAAGGGATGAGCATTTACAGACTTTTTTCGCGACAGCGAACATGACTGTGTTTTCGAGGCATTAAATTGAACAAGATTTTTGGCGCCCCAATCCAAGATTAGTTTGAGGTCTTGTGAAAGAGATATCTGCATTGACATGCGCTTGTTTTCGAAATCAGGATTACACGGTGGCTTAAGAAACTGAATACTAGAGTGGAGGGTACTATCGTCAGCAAAAACTATGAATGGATTGATTGTGGAATAGAGAAGATCGTTAATGTGTAGAAGAAACAGCGTGTGTGCCAGCACTGAGCCCTGGGGCACCCCAGCATTAATTTGGTAGAAGCTGGAGGAATGACCATCTACACGTACTGATATACGTCGATTAGAAAGGAAACTGGAAAGCCAAGAGCAAAGCTTAGGTGGAAGACCGTGAGAAGGAAGTTTGTTAAGAAGCCCATCATGCCAGACCTGATCGAAAGCTTTGGATATGTCAAGAGCAACGATCTGGGATTCACCAACAAACTCAAGGGACTTGTTCCAGTTGTGTGAGACAAAGGAAAGAAGATCAGCTGTGAATCTACTGTGACAAAATCCATATTGCCTATCATGTAAGATCATATGTTCTTCCAGATACTTTAAGATTTGGGAATTAATGAATTTTTCCATTATTTTGCAAACAACTGAAAGAAGAGATATAGGTCTATAGTTGGAAGGGAGACTTTTGGATCCTTTTTTGGAGACAGGTTTCACACGTGCAGCTTTCCAACTCTCCGGGAAAATGCCCGTGTCGTAAGAGATTCAAAATAGGCGAGTTAAGATGGGTGCACACGCTCGGGAGCACATTTTTTTAGGACGATTGCTGGTATGCCATCCAGCCCTGACGATTTTTTAGTATTAAGAGTAGAAAGAATACGCTTGATCTGTGACTTTAAAAATTATATCGGACATTTTATGAGGAACAGGGACAACTGTTGGAAGGGGAAGATTAATGGGAGGATCAAGCGTAGAATTGGCAGCAAACTGTTTGGCAAATAGTTCGGCTTTTCCTTTGGAGGTAGAGACAATTCCATCTTCAGAGATTAGGGGTGGAAAAGAATTTGCAAAAGTTCTGACTAATATTTTTGGCAAAGGACCAGAAAGCTTTACTGCCATTTGAGCAAGAAAGAACTTTATCTTTTATTCGATTGTTAAAACGGTCTTTTGCTTCTGAGATAGTCTGATTATACTGATTTCTCGTTTCGATGCTAGCCTGTCGATTTTCGGGCCTGGGGTTTTGAAGAAACTTTTTGTGGGCTTGAATTTTTAAACTTTGGGGGGCCATTTTCAGCGGGTTCCCACGTCGGAATCGTGATAAACTTTTTCTCGCTCGAAGCATCCGCGAAGACCTAAGAATTGCGCCACAAATGAAAACTGTACAGATTTATTTACAGCTTTGGGTACTTTCAGGTCTTCAGTTACTGGACTAATAGGCTTAACTAATAACTAAATCTATTTTTACACTACAGAAACATTTCTTACGTGCAACTTTTTTGCGTGTAATTTAGTTCAAAACTTTTAACGCTTAGAAATTTAATGCTGCAATTTGTGTTGACAATACGTTTTACAACTTACTGAAATTTGTAAACATATTTAATTATTTTAAAAATTAATTTGTTAGTTTTGGTCAGTTAGTTATTTATAAATATCTTTAAACCAGCAAGTTATATACCCCTCTCTGTGGACCAATCAGCATGCGAGGCGAGAGAGAAAGAGATTAGACTTACTGGCGCATTCTCTCACGCACGGCCCAGCGGCAGGACTGCCTCTAGTAGTATGTATACTCGAAGGTAATACCACAAAAGATTAAATTATTTCCAGATATTTTTTTCTAGCTCATAAATATTTTGAAAATTATCCCGACTCAAAGACGAGGGATAATTTCTAACAATATTTATGAGCGGGAAAACAAAATACGGATTTTATTTAACCTCGAGCGGTATTCTGTTGGAAAATTTAATTTTATAATTGTCAAAAAAAAATGTCATTATGTCAAAACAAAATTCCACTATAATTCGCTGCTGGTTACCCGCTGTAGGAAGAACAATTTTCGATAAAATATATACTATGCCATGGTGACCTGTCAAAAAACCCATTTTGATTGGTTAAAAAGTACTGGTGTATTTTCTTGCATGAAAAAATTCAGCAATTTTTAAAAATCAAAAAATTCGCGAGCGCAGATTGAAAAACTGCAGCAAGAAAAATTTACACAAAAATATTTCTAGCCATAAAAACACCTTTAAAAAAAGCCCAATTCAAAGCATCTTAAAGGGACATTCCAGGATATACGACCGTAAGTTTTTACACACACATACACCGGTTTATCGAACGCAATCTCGTATGCCTGCCTCTCGTTTTAACAAAATAATGTATTTAATTGCGAAAAATAACGACTGTCCCAAACCTACGCCTCTGGTGATGACGTACCGTTATGGATAAATTACCGGATATTCAAGGCGAAGCACGCAAATAAAGTTATGACTACGTTCGAAAATGAGAAAGTGATTTTGCATTTATCATTTTCGAAATATTTAAAGGGATCTATGGTACTTGTTTACTTACTGGGTCTACTGTCACTTTTAATGAAAATTAACATACGGGGAAAGGTTGGGGCACCTTTCATAAATCTTAAGTTAGCTTTTTACAGAAAACCCCTTTTTTATAATAAGCACACCTTTCATTTTAACTTAAAATAAACAATATTTATTTAACTTTCTCCTTTTTTAAAAGGGTTACACACATACTGGATGATTATATAATAAAACTAATAATTTATGACATAGTCATTTTTAAAATTAGTTTGTAATAATTTGGAATAAAAGAACATTCAAAAAATTGTATTTTAATTTTTAAAAAGACAAAATTTATAACTGAAAAATACGAACCTAGGTTGGATGTAGTGTTTGACCGACGGTCAGCGCTGACATCGGTAAATGTAGCTATATCAATAAAAATGTTTTACTGCTACCTACTCGCTTTGCATTGTACATACAGGATCAAACATTTTTTCTAATATAGCTAAGTGGGACAGACAACCAGGGTCACTAGAGGGACTAATAAACCTCAAGGTAACGTCTAAGCTGACATGAGAATGCCAAAAAGAACTGGAAGTCCTGGGAGAACGCAACAGGGTAACTCTCCTATGAGTACCAGGCAAGGAAGTTTAAAGGTGTATGGAAGCCCAATGCAATGGCCCATTCGATCAAAAAATGTCCAGCCCAGTATGAAAATATCTGTCAGAGTTGGCCCCGACGATTCTGCGCAATAACAAAATTCCACGAAATAATTTAATGTGTTGCTTACTTACACACTGATAAATCAGTGTGTAGTTAGGCAACACATTATACTTTTATGAGAGCCGGAATACCGTTTTTGGATTAATAAAAACCTTCTTATTTTAGTGATTAGTGTTTATTAAATTGTGACTATAATTTTGTTTATTGTTTGTTACTTATAATATCGTAACAAAATGACTAGATGTTGTATGGTTTTGTCTTGCAAATCCAAGGGTAACATACCTGGCATTTTTTACTTTAGGTAAGTATTTCTTATATTTAAATTTCAATTAGGCGTAACGTTAGGTAACCGATTAAATAATAATATATCAATTATGAATATAGAATAGAAAATGAAAATTTCATAGAAAATAGCAGTGAGAAAAGTAAGGCAATCTTAACTATCTTTTAGATGATTTCCACAATGTTTGTGTATTTCTGTGGATTATTAAAAAGAAATAAGGTTTACATTTAGGTACTTTATTTCATTTAATAATTTAGTACATTCATTAATATGGTCAAAATTATTAATTATGCAGACCAGGCAAATTTTAAATATACAGGTCCCTCTAATTGAATGAAAGAAAGTACAATTTTATGTTAAAGTTCCTTTTTGCTTTTTCTGTATTTGTTTAAAAAGAAATTAGATTTTTGGTTTCTTAAACTTACATTATCAACTTTTTAAGCTAGACATACTGTAGACACATAATATTTAACGGATACTGTTACAATGGGTACCTAGGTACCAAAGGTTACTAAACATTTTTAACCACTGTTATTCTGTCTCATGAATGTTTGTTATTAGTGAAAAGTATATGCCTTAAAAGCAGTTATAATTTTTTTATTTTTTAATGTACAACCAGAATCTTAGGATTAGATTAAACTCATTTACACTATCTTGCCCTTCTTTTATCACAAAATTGGTGATAAGTACATGAAACTATCATACAATGTTTGAAATTTATTTTAAAAAATCGTGTTTTTATTTATTTACAAAGATTTTTGGTAAAAATACAAAACTCACAAAAATATCGACCATTTAAATAGACGGCTTCTTTCCATATTATATCAGATGATATAAAATCCAATATTACACAATAATTTTAAATATTCTATGTAGTATCGTTTAATAACCAACAATTTTGTGAAAAACAAAAAACAGTGAATGCTTTGAATTTGACATTTGATGTCAACTTTATAGATAGTAACAAAGAATTATGAAGTCTGGCTCTGACCTACTATTCATTGCGCAAATTCCGCGGGGCCAATCCCCCTATTCCCGCTGCCCTGCACGTCTGGACAATTTTGTTCTACAGTATTGGGCTTCCATACACCTTTAAACTTCCTTGGATAGCACTCATACCATTTTTATGCTCTTCCAAAATTTTAGATTTCTCATAAAGAGTTAAACATTTCCTATTATTTGTATTCCATTTTGTAAGACACAGGTCTCAGGGCGAGACACTCTTTTCTGATCTTTGTGAAAACTAAATAAAATAAACTTGCGGAATGCGTTTACCTATATAGGTACTAGCAAGTTTAGACAAATCTGAACAGGTTTACTAAGATTTCCTAAAATTCACATTATCGAAAATTGGTTTTGTTCACATTATAGAATTAAAATGAAATATTTTAGTGTTCACATTATTGAGTTGTTCATATAAACGTAAGTTCACATTACCGCGCGTATACTGTACTAATAAATAGTCGTAAAAATAAGTTTATCTTGTAAAAAATTATGTTTTGTCATAAAATTATCCGTTTATTTTTCATCTAAGGGCACTCTACCAAGGCCAAGTTAAAAGCTACCGCGCGTGTCTACGTGGCTGAATGATTTGATGTTAAAAAATTCGGATACTTTTGCAAAAAATAATTTTAGTAAAATCGGCGATGAGCCGGGAAAGTAAAAGATATTATGAAAATATTTTGGACAATACCAACAAGGAAAAATATGGCTTTACTATTTTTATAAATTTTGAACGTAGCTGTTCCACGCCTTAACGATATAGCGAGGTCACCACTCTCGAATCAATACGACAAACGACAGTATTTGTCGGGACGCTAGCCTGTCGGTACGTCAAACGGTAATAATTAGCGTTGTATTTTTCTGTTTCGAAAAGAGTTTTCCAGTGATTTTTCACATAAGCCATCACCAATGAGCTCCGGAAAAATGTGGAGAAAACCCAGGGAAAGACTTCGTTATACTAATGAACACAGTTTAATGTTGTTGAAAGAAGTTTTAGATAGAAATCCGTTCGAGGATCCTTACAGATGGAGTACGGTTCACGAGAATTTCGTGCGCATGACGGGCCGTCCGCATACACTGCGTTCCGTTAGAGAGCATGTGGACTATCTCCTAAAACTTTATGTAAAAGGAGATTTGGAAAAGTAAGTAATAGACGAACGCTAAAATAAAAAAATAAGGTGCAACACAGTAAACCTGACGCATTATCGTTAAATTTTGGCAACCTAGCATAATTTTCCATTGGCGTATCTAGACGTTTTTTGGATTATGACGTTAAAATATGTATTTTCTACTCTTTTGAAAGCCGAAATTTTATTTTTGTGGGAAATTTCTGATTTTTATTTTCTTAAAAGAAGAGCAAATAGAATAATTTAAGACAAGGTATTTGGATGGCTGATAGTTATCCTTATTAATATAAATAAATTTTTTTATCTTGTGTTTTTTAAACAAGTTCGCATTGCCAAAATACTAGAAGAATTGCAGATTATTTTATGATTCTTATTAAATGCATGTTATGTAATTTATAAGATTCCTTGTAAATGTAAATACTTTTGACCCATATATCAAACTTTCAGATCATAAAAGACCGAAAAAGAAGAAATCTATATTAATAACCCAGAATTTTACAAATCAAGAATTTGTCTATAATTATTTTATAACGTATAACAGCCTATTTTGAGGACAAAAAACACGAAGTTTGGTAATTGTTTAGAATCGCGGCTTCACCTATTTTTGCTTATAAAAAATCGGTAATAACTTACAAGTGGGGTCAACCCTATTTTTATCCATCTATCCATCATCCCATATCTATACTTCAAGTCCAAAATTTCTGTCAATGAGGCATCGCTCGCTTTTAGAGTGCATCGGGTTGTGTGGGGTCAGGGGAATCAATTCCAGTGGCGTAGAAAATAAATGATAAAATTTCATCAAAACATGAAAATATTTTTTACAAGCAAAAGTTATTTTTCTCACATTTTCATAAACCCTTTAAATTAGTAACAAGCCTATATTATTTTGGTATTATTCGGATTAATGAAAAATGTAATTTTTTTGCTTAATTTGGCACACCTCCTATTTTGAGGTCATAGAACACAAATTTGAGTTTTTTTGGATTTTTCAACGTTTTTCCAAAAGAAAAAAACATTTTTTACTTTAATTTTACCTTCTCTGATTTTATTTTGCTACATGAAAAAAATAATAAAATTTTAGTCTTAACATAAATTAAAAAGATGTAAAAGCAGAACGATAGACAATCCAAGTTACACCGACTCCAATTCACCAACTCGATCTTGCAATTTCAATATTAAATACGATATTCACACGATTGCTTCATCAAAAATATCCACTATAAAAGGAACACGAAAGCCCTGAGATCATCAGCTTGTAGAATCCAATAACTATTTCGGGCCTTTCTGTTCCATATTTAGGATTTCATATCGAGAATATTTTTGATCAAACTTTTGGGTCAAAGCGTTAAGTTCCATACCTTATAAAAATGTCATAAAGAAAACTATTACAACCTGGTAACAGGTCAACATTTTTAGAATTTCGAGTTGAATTCGGACGTAAACGTTTTACCTACTTTTTATTGAAAATTAAGGTTTTTTCCTTACTTTTTAAGTTTTTTTTTAATATTAACATAGTATGAGTTTTTTAAATATGTTTTCGTGCAAATGACAGAATTTAAAGAATATGTCTGAAATGGAATTAAACAATTCAATTATTATGTTTTTTAAATACTATAAGAGGCAGCCAAAAAACAGCTTCTGATTCATGTTTAACAATCGAAAAGTTAAAAGTGTGCAAAAATAGCGAAAAATCGCATTTTCCAGTATCCGAATAATTATTAATATTGATTTTTTTGCCTTTTAAAACTCTGAATACCGTACGCGAAAAAACTTTGTTAAAGTTGCACATATCTCTGCAGCATTCAAAGTGGTTAGTTCTGGATTTGTTTCCAATCCCATGGTAAACATTTTTAACCATTATTCGTTTTTAACGTTAACTGAGTTTTTTTGTAGGCGGATAACTAGTTAAAGGTTGGTTAATATTCATAATTTACAGAATTAAAAGAACTTAACAACACTAAATCTTTTATATACAATTATATACACTAAATAAGATAAATTATTATAAAATTGGCACAAAACAATATCTATATACTACAATTATTAGAAATTTATAATATTTAGAAAATACCCTGTAAAAGCAATTAAAATTTAAACTTACAAAATCTGTCCATAATCAATAATAACTAAATAAAATAATCGAACCCGAAAAAACCCCGTCGATACGCTTTTTTTCAAAGTCTCTTCAAGTTGTAAATTAAAAAAATGTGTTGCCACTTTTATTATCTTCTCGATAACAATGATTTCATTTTCATATTGGCGTGCTATTTTAAGTGCGATCGCGGGCTGGTGATATATTCTTGCGAATTATGACAACGTGGGATAAAAAATTTGGCCGGTTCACTGTTATTTGAGGGAAAAGGGGTTTTCATAGGCTTAAAAATCATTTACTAGTGTTAGATTTTTATTCAGCCGCTTCGTCGGTTGGGTGGCCGGTATTAAATGAGTCACTGACAGAAATTTGGACTTTAGGTATAGGTGAAATTTTTTTTTTATTATTATTTTTTTGATTCTGCTTGTTTTTACGGCGCATTTATGATAAAAAATGTCGTGAAAGGAAAAAACAAAGATTTCGATAGATTTTTTGCCTTTGAAGGTTAAAAAAAATTTTGGTTTTCATGTTTTTGGATAGAATTTCTATTTTATCTTTTTTTTTTTTTTTTTTGATGTTTTTTTTATATATATTTTTTTGAAAAATACATAAAAAACGAACAATTTGAAAAAAAAAAGATTAAAAAAGTTAGTTTTTCAATTAAAAAATCAACTTTGAAATTTCAAAAAATCGGTCTCGCGACTAGATAGCGGCGAAAATATTGGATTTCATGTTTTTTGATAAAATTTCTATTTTATCTTTTTTTATGTTTTTGGTATTTTTTTTAATACATAAAAAACGAACAATTTGAAAAACTAACCACAACTAACCATAACTCATTTTGACATCTTTTTTTTAATTCTTTGTTTTTAAACGTAAGATTATTTTCAAAAATAACGATGTTTTGAATTTTCAAAGTTAATTTTTTAATTGAAATATTAATTTTTATATTTTCGCTATCATCACCCATAAATCCGTAAAAAAAAAAAATTAAAAAATTTTTGTCAATAAAATGTAGGGGTCCATTTAAGGGGTTTAAGAAATTTCTAGTAATTTGTTTTATATTTTACGCGTAAAGACAAATAATTAAAAAAAAATTAATCGATAAATGACATTTTTTATTATTTTTTTAATTATTCGATTTTTCATGAATTTTAAGAATTAAAATATTTAACAAATTTTAAAAAAGTAATTATGTCGATTTTATATCTTTAAAAAGTGGAGCCACGATTCTAAACAATTACCCGAAGTTTCTTTGGCGTTCTCTAGGTTTTTACAGATATGGACTTTTATTACTATTTCTAAAAGTTTTAAAATTTTGATTTACTTTTAGAAGTTCATACTCTAATAGGTGGCCCAGTTAATTTAATACAAAGCTGTTAAATAATTTTGGGAAAAAAAGTCTAAAGGGGTGCTCTAGTTTAGAAAGTTGAAAAAATCGATTTTTTGTTCATATTTCGATAGTTTAGATATACAGATTCGAATTATTTATTGCTAAAGTTATTGTTTGGCGCAATGAAGCTGGAATCAAAGTTAAAATTTTAAACGCGATTTTCTCGAAACTACACACTTTTTTCGAAATGTTTTTTACAAAATCTCATGTACTAATTGACCGTTTTTCTTGAAAGTTAGCATGAATTTTCCTAATATATCCCTCTATGGAACCAACAAAAAATCAAAATATTCAATTTTAACTATTTTTAAAAATTCAGAAAAGTTTAAAAATAACCTTGCTGTAAATTTTATTTTTCCAAAAATGCACTCCTACTCTAGGAAAGAACAACCGTAATATTTTTTTAGATTACTATTATTTATTTTTTTTTAGTAAAGCCCGTTATAAAGGTAGTGATGAAGAACACCAAGAAAAACTTCAAATGTTACAAGAAGTTTTGGCTCTTAAAGAAAAATATTTTGATGTTATTCAGGAGAAAAAACCGAGGGTAAAAAGACCGAGATCCGAAGCTTGTAAGTATTGAACTAATAAGTATTTAAACTATTTTTTTGGGTATTATTTGTAATCATTGGCGTAGCCAGAATTTAGGCTGGGGGGTCTCTACATAACACCATATTATTCGGCAAAAACGATGTTTTAATATTTTTACAAATTATGAGATAAAATAAATAATGTACGACAAATCAATAAATTTAAGTGTGACAGCTAAGCCTCAGCACTGAAAAAAAAAACAAAAATTGGCGGCTATTTCAGAAAAAAAATATTTAAATAAAAAAAATGCCTTTTATAAACTTACGTTTGTAATAATTTTCACATATTGCAGTGAATAAAAAAGCTACTGTGTAATAATTATACATAATGTTAAAATTAAGGTAAAAAAATGTCTAATGCCAATGTATAGGGTCAATCAACGAGGACTGAAGAGGGCTATATTTGTGGCTTTCCATATATTTCATATTGTGTATTTTTTTCGGTAGAATATATACAGGGTGTTTCCTAATTACGGCAAAAAAATTTAAGGGCTTGTTTATGAACTAATTTAAAAAAAAGTTTTAAAAAAGGTTTATATAAACATAGGTCTAGAAGTGCATGATAAAATATTTTTACCTACGACCACTATGTAAAACAGTCAAAAACATACTACCCACAGGCATAGTAAATAGCTCATTACGCACGGTAAAGTAAACGCACGAAAAATATTATTGAAGTAGGTATTTACATGCTAAATCAATATCACATACGGGATCCTTAATAATGCCATGAGTAGGCCATGATCGCGCGTCGACAGCTGTAGTCATAGAAACGGCAAACCTACAAACATTTTCGAATAAAACTTATAGACATTTAAGTTAGGTATTTTTAATAAATTTTTGAGTATGAATCACATTAAGTCGGTAAGTACATGTAGGTGGTCGTAGGTAAAGTATAGTACGTAATGCGTGTTGCAAAGCAATTACTCACTCTTGGAATTACCCACTAGTCGCTACGCGGCTTCGTGCATAATATGCATCTACAACTCACTCACACCTCTTTACAACTTTTATTACGTATTATACTATGATGCCAAAAAATTACTCTGGTTTGTATTAAAAATCCAGACTTTAATATTTTAAATCTATGTTTTAGCTTCAAATGATGATGTTGAGGAATCCACAGACATGTTTTTGGACGAGGATCTTAATGATGACTCGATGCTTTTACAACAAAATACAAGCAGTGTTTCATCAACATATGACGCAGGTAATGTAAAAAAGTTGTATCTTATACAAGGGTTTTGTTATTAAATTGTGAAAATAATATTTTTTCTTGATGTATTTCGAGTTTAGGCAACCAGCATGACAGATGTTTTAATGTTTGTTATTCGAATGACAAATTATAAATATCTCAATGTATGTTTTGTGTATTTTTAGTTGCCTATAATCGTATATAATTAGAAAATCATAAATTAATAGGGTCTATTAAAGCATAACTTTGTATGTGTTAATAACACTCATAAAAAAAACAATCACCAAAAAACATTTTTTGTAATTTTATACCTATGTGTCAAGTTTTAAGACTAAGGTAACTTTTAAATTTTCATTTTCACCTTTTTTTTAATCTAACACTATTTTCACGATTTAGGTATAGGCAGACCATACTAATTAATTTATTTTTACTATACTCGCTGCCAAGTTCCCTTTTTGCAACTAAATGCTTATTAATTGAGTTTACCCACATAAAAAAAATAGAATCACCAAACTTGATGCAAAACTCATCTAGTTTCAAAAGCCCTGTAAAAACTGCATAGAACTTAGTTATACAGGGTGTTCATTGTAAAACTTACCACCCACGTTATCTGCGAAAATAGACACGTTTGTGAATTTCGCCGAAACACGTCAACGAATCATTGAGGGGGAGGTTTTTTACGAAAAATTAGATGGTGCTACTTTAACCCCCTAACCCCCAGGTCTACCACCCTAAAACTTTTAAATGGTATGAGGGGTCGCGTTATACATCATTTTAAGGGGCTTTTTATTCTGTACATTTTGACGTGCCACTTTTTAGATTTGACCTTAGTGTTGTGGAATAAAACCTATTTGAATGTTTAAATAATTATTATTATTTAAGTCACCTAATAAATAAGCTTATCTTATAAATTGCTCAAAGTGTTTACCATTGACTTCTAAACAATAAAATAAACGTTGTTCAGATTCTTGACGCACATTTTGAAAAGTCTCCCTGGATATGGCCCTACATGCTGCTGTTATGCGATTTTTTAAATCCTCAGTGTTTTGGGGAGCGGTCTTATAAATTACCGACTTTAAATGGCCCCAAAGAAAAAAGTCGTTTGGGCTAAGATCAGGTGACTTTGCAGGCCATTCTATTGGTCCTTTTCTTCCTATGCACCTCTGTGGAAATCTGACGTTAAGCCAATTGAGAACATTTCTGGCGTAGTGAGAAGGTACCCCGCCTTGTTGAAAGTGAAGCAGCTTTTCATTAATTATCGCGTTACCGACCTCGTTCCTCTGGTTTTTCACTGCTTTTGTAATAAGCAAATGAACTGATTCTCCCAATAGGTTTAGGTAAATCTCTCCCGTCAGATTTTCATTTAGACATAAAGGACCACATTATACAGCATCACCGAGAATTCCCGCCCAAACATTAAATTTTTCTGGGTAATGCGTATGACTCTCTAAAAATATGAGGGTTCTCATCACTTCAATAGCGACAAGTCTGTTTATTGACAGCTCCATTAAGGCAAAATGTACATTTGTCATGAAAATAGATATTTAGAATCCGATTTGGGGTTCTGTAAATAAATTGACCTTTTTTTTTGCAAAATTGCAGTTTTCGATCTGGGTTATCTTTATTTAATGCTTGTAAAATTGGAATTTATTATGGATGGAATTTGTGGAGTTAAGTTACCTTGTGGATTGAAACTCACCTTACTGAAATACATGGATCTGCCGAGCAATGTCCTTAAACCCCAATTTGAAGAGCCTCATCAAGAACCCTGGGACCGCTACATTTTAAATTGGCTGCATACTTTACTGGGGCGTCTGGCATTAAAAACAGCGGCAATATTTCGAGGTGATTCATTATTTGCACAATAAATAAGCACCATATTAATTATTTCTTTCAGAAAGTAAACCATTGTTAATACACAAAGTTGTCGCGCAAAAATGAAAACAAATTGTTGTATTTTCACAAACCTGACAATGACTTTGGTTTGAATTAGTTTTGAAATGTCATAAAAAGGTAAAAAACGCGAGTATGTTGGTAAATTTTAATAATAAAATAGGCCTGGTTTAAAGAGATCGTAGATAACGTCAGAACTGCATCGTTTTTACTGATTTTTTTAGGTGGACCTTTATTTTGCTAAATATTTATAGGCATTTTATTGATGACCTTGAATCCGCTACATGCGTCAGGTGCGATTTTCCTTTGTCTAATGTTGATGTCCTGCATCCGCCATTAAATATTTCGTTCATGACTACAAAATCTGAAA
>JAHBCN010019449.1:0-16079 GCA_019359885.1 Listronotus oregonensis
TAGCCATTATGGGAGTGGCTGGGGCACCCCGGACGGAAAAAAACAAATGAAGCTAAGTGATGTAGAAATAAGAAATGACGTGGCTATAGTAAAAATAGTGGAGTGTAAAAATAAAGTTAAAAGAAACTTTGGTAATTTTTTACTTACCGGGCCCACGGCCGATTTTATTGAAATTTTGTATACTGGGGTTTATTGGGGCGCTGATCACGAATCTGAAGTCAAATTTTGTCGGACACTTTTAGTTTTTATGATATAACGCCCCACTCGGACCTAACCTCAAAATTGTACAAACTTTCCTAAAATTCCTCCTTCTTAAAACTGATTACAAAAATTGAAGATTTTATGGAAATACACCTATTATTTTATAAGATAAATTTGATTTCCCCTTTCCCCAACAAATATTTTTATTAAAAAATAACAAAAAAAATTTTATTTTTACTTTTAAAAATGTCAACAAAATTGTCTAGTGATTTTAGACAGTTTTGTTGGTACGCCAAAAACCCAAAGAAACAATTGAATGGCTTCCTTTTAAAATTTTAAAACCCCGAAAAATAAAAATAATTTAAATTTATAAAGTAGGCCATTTAATTGTTTCGCAGTTCGGCGTACCAACTAAAACTCTCAAATCACAGACAATTTGTTGACTTTTTTAAGAGAAAATAATTTTTTTTGTTTTTTTTTTTATTAAAAATATTTGTTAAATAAATAAAATTAAATTTATCTTATAAAATAATAAGTGTATTTCCATAAAATTTTCCCTTTTTTGGCTAAAAAATTTTTTTAAAAAAGGAGGAATTTAAAAAGTTTGACATTTTTGAGGTTAGGTCCATGGGGCGTTAAAACTCAAAAACTAAAAAAATGTCCAAAACGTTTTAAAACCCCCAAAATTTCAAAAAAACCGTGGAATTTTTGTTGTAACCAACGATGAAGGCTCAGTTCCTTATGTCAGATTTCTACAGGAATATATTAAGCTGAGACCAAGGAATGCTCTAGATGAGCGTTTTTGTATCGTTATGAAAGGTAAATGTGTTAATCAAGTAATTGGAAAGCACACTATTTCAAATGTCCCTAAAGAAATTGCGAAGTTTTGAAGCTTGAAGACATCAGTAGATACACTGGCCATTTTTTTAGAAGAACGTCAACTCGTTCCTTGCCAATCTTCGGATGTCGATATTTTGGTTAAAAAGGCATAGGTTGGAATTTTTTCTGTTGCGGAGGGATATATTCTGAATCTATAGTAAAAAGGGTGGAAATTTCAAGAAGATTTTACACGAAATTCCTACCAGTATTTCCTCTAATGAAGTAACAGTGAAAAATATGAATATTAACGTAGTTAAAGGTGATAACGATACCCCAACAACAAATTTAAAAACTGTTAATTCAAGTATTATTCCTCCAATTTCGTTTGCTAATTGCTCAAATTGCCAATTACTTTTAATGTTAATACCTAACCTAGTTTTTAAAAATATTTTGTCATAAATTAGTTACTTTTTAAAAATAAACCCTAATATTTCCCACAAGCATATTTTTTTTTTTTTACTCTTACTTTTTGTTCGGGTGAAAATATTACTTTCAAAATCAACGCTTAGCAACCAGGTAACACGAAGGTTCCCTTTCGTTATCATTCGCGTTGCTGGGCCCCAAAATTTTCTTATTTATACGTGTAAAAAAAATAATAATAATACTTCGGTTTACTTCTTATTTTTAAAAATATCGTAAGAACTGTTTTCGAGATATTTTGAAATAAATGCATGTCTTTTATACATGACAGATATCGATGTTAATTATGCACAATTTAATTGTTAATATCTCGCTTCACAGACGATACAAAAATTTTGTTTTTTCTCAGTTAGATAAGAAACTTTTATTAACCCTATATTTTAATTTCGTTTAATTTTTAAGAAAGGCCGTTTTACGAGCTACTACCTTAAATTATGAAGTTATTTTAAAGAAAAACACGGATACTCACCTTAAAAAAAAACTCCGCTAGATCGTCAAAAAGATTATAATTATGCGGACAAAAATACAAGATTATGTCATAGAGACAAAAAATAAAATTAATAATAAAATTTTCATTTTACCTCATCATTAATCTCTCTAAAAAGCAACAATTGCGTAATTGAAAATTATGATAGTTGCAATAAAATAACGCTTAAGGCGAATAACTCGTTTAAAATGAAATTGTTAATCAACTTTTACAACTGAGCCTCCGGTATTTAAATTTCTATTAAATTATCGCATAACTGCATAAATAAAATATCTGAGCCAACTGAACAGGGCCGGTTCGGCTAAACAAAGAACGAGATACAGGGACTTAAATATTAAGAAAGAAAAATCTAGCAGCCGTTTTACAGATTCAAGCATTATTTCAAAAATTACTACCCTAACACAGGAAAAAAATCATGCATATGTTTTCAAGGTCGCTAAATCTGAATCTGGCGTTTATTTACATCTATTCTAGGGGTCATCCAAGGTTGTTTCAAGGTAATTTTGAAATGTTTTATTTATTTATTTATTTACAGTAAAGTACACTACAGGGATAAACCCCCAAAGGTACAAAAATTTAATAAAAAAGGAAATAACAAACAAAACTAAAAAAACTTAAAAATACATACAAAATAAAAAAAAAACACAATACTAGTAACATACAATAGTTCCTTAAGTAAATACTCGATTAAGGGTTTAAAAATGAAAATTTTAAAACAGACATCCCGGGGCCTTTCCATCTCTTAAAGAATACAGACCAATGTTAAAAATATCACAATTGTGATAAGATAAGTTATAATTTTGAAAATGCGGTCAATAAACGTTTTTGACCATAATTGGTCCTATGTCCTTTCACGAAGAGGGAGGTGTGACGAGTTCGACGCCGGGAACCCCAAAAAATCCACCATACTCGAAAAGATCACTACAGTGAATCATCCCCTTAACCAGTTTATAAAGAAACAAAGGGGAGCTTGTCTACGTCTATTCTCCAGCGTCTGCATACCACACAGAAGCAATCTAGTTTCATAGCAGACGTCTTGATACGGAAAATGATGTTTAAATAACAAATATTTAATAAATTTATGTTGTACTCTTTCAATCCTATCGATATGGCAAACATAACGGGCTGCCAGATAACTGACAATATTCAGTACACTTCTTCCAAAAACAGTTATACGGACATAATGGCCTTCGTGCAGATGAAGTGTGGGAATTTCTCTTGATGAAGCATAACATTCTAAATGCTCTGCATACGATTGTGTCGATATGAAGGTTAAACGATAAGCCTTCGTCAAAATTACACCCAAGTCATTCACTGTGGAAGAAGTTTTCAGGATTGAGTCACCAATTTTATAGACATTATGGGTGGGTGCAAGAGATTTTGTGAAAGGATAGTAGTACATTTCGCAATATTAAAAAGGGGAAAAAATTCGCTTCACACCATTTTTAAACGATTTAAATCGGATTGTAAAGCGTAACTATCGGAGTGTCGGGGTGAAGAATTTCAAACATCTGCAAATAACAAGCAGTTACTATTTGTAAAACAAGACTGACATCGTTAATGAACAACAAAAAAGTGGCCGATGTGGGGGGCCCCTTGGACCCCCCGCGTGTTTGTCTCGAGATATCGGTTTGCACAACAACACGTTGATAACGGTGATCGTAGAAAACCAAGTGCAAACAAACGCCGGATTCGGATTCAGCGATTTTTTCCAGATTTTTCCGATGGTTTTTTTCTTTGCTTGACCTTCAAATGACCTTGAACCAGACGTGATGCAGTTTAACTAACCCTCTCATGGTACTTGTGTTTTAAAACCTACTTACATATTAAATTTCCAAGTTTCTACACTCTCGGAAAGTACTCCATAATTTTAATAAGTCATGTTTGTTTGCCGTGCTAACCACAGCGAACAGTGGGAAGTTCGTAGCCTCTCGAGTTTGACTGTAAAAGGATGCATAAAAGTGGTACTACGTGTTGCTCTGTTGAGAGCTGCCAAAGAAGGAATTAAACAGGCCAATTCTTCGAAACAGAAGCCGTGAAATATACCTACAAAAGAGAGAGATCCCCTACAGCTCGTCGGTGGGCAAGAAAAAAGGGAACTTTTTGTAAGTGTGGGATAAATTTTTAAGACAAACATTCCCTTTTTTGAATGGAGTTAAAAATGTAAGTGTTAAAGGAGGGCCCCCCCATATAAAAACAATATTTTTTAAAGGGAATCTGAAAAACATACAAGTATAAGATTAGAAGGGAAAAAACTTTTTCAAAAAAAAACCCTTTTTTTCTGAATATAATGTAACTTTTTTTGCCATATAAGGTTATTCTTAAATGTAGGATTAATTGTAAAAGAGAGAAGATCGTTGATGTAAAGAAGAAAGAGGGTTGGTGCCAGAACTGAGCTTTGGGGCAGCCCGGCATTAATTTGGCAGAACCTGGAAGAATGACAATCTACAATAACTAATATACGTCGATTAGCAAGGAAACTTGAGAGCCAAGAACAAAGCTTAGGTGAAAAACCGTAAAAAGGAAGTTTGTTAAGAAGCCCATCATGCCAGACCTGATTAAAAGCTTTGGATAAGTCAGAGCAACGATCTAGAATTCACCAAGAAACTCAAGAGATTTGTTCCAGTTGTGTGGAACAAAGGAAAAAATATCAGCTAATCACCTTCTGTGACGGAATCCACAATGTCTTTCATGCAAAATTTTGTTTTTTCGAATACCTCAAATATTTAAGATTTAGACAGATTTAGAAGACATAATTTCTGGAAAAATATCAAATTTAAAAATAGATACCAGTAGAGCCTTTCTAATCACTGATATGCATTGAGTAAAAATAGTTAAAGAATATTTAGATCTCCGAAAAAATTGAAAAACTCCAATTTCAAAGACATCTTCAAGGAAGACTAAATCAATGGTGTCGTGCACAACTGTAATAAGTCCAGTTTTTGGTAAAAATGATTTAAATGAAAAATGGTTTTTAAAATTGTAGCACTCTTTTATTTGTTGTAAGCTTAACTATAGGTTGCATCTTGTAAAACTTTTATTTTAATTTATCTCCTAACTTTAAATTTTTCATAACACATTTGTGCGCTAAACCATAGATATAATCACAACTAAATTAAAACATAATCTTGCTGAATATGATTAACCTTTTTTGACATAATTTAACTGTATCATAACATGAATGAATATGATGCACATGTTTTATGTTTTATTTATAATTATTGTAATTTAAAAATCATTTAATTGCTTGGCCTTAATGTCGTAAAACACCATAAACAAATATATTTGCTTTTTTTTAATTATCTTCATAGGGAAAATATTTTGATTGCAAAAAAATCGGCCCTAGTGGTTTAAGCAGTTCCTCATGTATTGGGCTTTCTAGAATATAAAAAACATATTTTACCATTTCCCAATTTCCTAACTTTAAATCTTTACTTTCAACCGTCTGTCGATGCCATCCCGGTGAATTTTTTTTTGGCGAGAAAAGTTTTGGAAAAACGTTTTGTTTTTCATCTTTTTAAATAACATTATTTGCAGATAAGTCTATTTTAAACTATTTGCACATAAATTAACCTTTATTTATTAAAAAGAACTCATCATTTTTGCATAAAAAAATTTCTTTGATGTGGTTTATTTTTTGTTTAATGCCGCCAATCAAAGCAAAGTTATCATCCTTTTAGTTAAACTATTATTAGTAAAGCTATAATTTACTGCTCCATCTTATTACGTTGCTTGATTAAGATGTTTTATTTCAATAAAAATTTAGCAAAAAACTTTAATAGCTGATTATCTAAGCGAGCTGGGTCGGTACTAGTTTAAAGGTTTATTATATCCGTCAGTTTATTTAAATTTTTCATACTTGTGTGTGTAACATTTATTTACTTGTCTTTAATCACTCTAAGTAGCTCAGTAAATAAGCTAATGAATTAATTTTAGAAGAGGAATTTAATTTTGCATTGAATGCAAAACTTAATTTTTGCGCCTTTTATTGTTTATTTGGGATAATACTACTTTCTTAAATCGTCTTTAACATACAGGACGTTAAAATACCACTAAAACGTCATGTTATTAACAGACTAAAAAAATAAGTTTATCAATTTCACACAAATTTGTGAATTCCACCGGAACAAAGAATTTTGTAATCTATAAAGAATTTTCTTAAAAGCCTGGTTTCTCATAGCTTTCGACCCAAAAACCACGTTGAAACCCCTCATAGAGCCCACAAAAATGTCCTTATATTTTTTTTGGTTCCCTGCTTGGCTAATATGCCGAATCCTAGTCCAAACGATGTACCGCTCGCGGTTTTTTCTCATTTTGAACAAGAAGCCATTAAATTTTTAGGGAATTTTTTACAATTTTATAATGGACTTATTAATTTTGTCACTGAACTTATTTATTATCTCTAATTATTATTTTATATTATTTAATTCTTTATAAAGTGTCATAAATTCTCCTTCCTTCTTTCTTTTTTAATCAATGGTCTGTTTCCCCATTTTGGTTTCATGATCTGATCTTTTGACCTTTATTATCCAAATAAAACCTAAATATGGTCGTGTGCACGTAAGAATATAGGAAATAAAGAAACTTTGTACTTCAGGCAAAAAAAATTGCTCGAAAAACAAAGATTCTTCATTTCCTTTATTATCAAAAGCTATGGCAATTAATTGTTTGTAAAATGAGGCACTGTATTCAAAATCTCTAATTTAATAGTGCTAATCCGGCACTACTATCTGGAAAAAGAACTCATTAACTTATTTCAGTTTTATTGTAATGGTATTTAACATTTACTTAGGTATATTAAATCATGTCAAATACTTAAGCATATAACCTTATTTATTGACAACAGAAAGAGATATTTTAATTTTATATTTACTGCAGATAGAGACAATTTATTTCATTAGGCGCGTTTATCGCTTCCTGCAGTATTTTTCAGTCGATATGAGATAATTAAACGACACAACAGAAATTGGCTGGAATTTATTGTCTTAGAAGTTGGTCATTAATAACCAACAAATCTAAAGCATTAAATTTTTAGGTTGGTCAAATATATATAAGGCCTTTATCAGGAAAAAATAACCAAATACATGTATGTCACTTCTCTACACAATAACCTTATTATGATCCGGGCATCATTAGATGAAGAGGGTTATCTCAGAAGGCAATAGGTTCCAAAACGCAGCTTTGTCTTGTACGCTGTTTACCTAGTGCAATTTTAAGAGGACAAAAGAGATGTAAATCGGCGATAAATCAGTGCTATAAGGAGGATGGTCTTCAATTTTACGCAGGTTAGATTTGCTGCATATGGCCGAGCGTTGTAGTGCAGAAGGAATAAGCAGAATCTATTGTGTTGCCCGTAAATTGTTTGCGTAATGCTTTTCCCGAACTTTTTTCACACGCAAAAATAAAGAAGGATAAGGAAGGATTTTGTTAGCGCCCCCAATTGTCCCACAGAATATGTATTCTTGTTCTCTACAAGGTTACTTATCTGCGTGTGAATCAGGATGGGTTCTCTTTGGTTCCTGAGATTTAAAAACAATTTTTTTCGTGTTTCTTCAAGGCAAAAATAAAAATAAAACTGTATTTACAGCACATACAGGGTGCCACAGATTCGAGTGTATGCATGGGGATCTCGGAAACCGTAAGAGATACGAAGTCGGTTAAATTATGACAAAGTTATGTATTTGCGTAACTAACCATGTCCACGTTAGAAAGTTGCAAAATTCCGAGTACTTCCGGAGATATCCGGAAAAATTAAAATTTGCCGATTTTGTTTTTATTTTTTTTCTGACGTTATTTAAAGAGATATTGAAAAACAAAAGACCCTTTTTTATGGCCACCTTTTAAGCTCTACAAAACAGCGTTGGGAGATTTTCCGCACGACGTTTCGTTTTCGTTAAACCATCATCAACTTTATTTTTTTAAATACGGACTTGGGTTTTTTATTTAATTTTTTTGAACCCCTTATTATCCCAATTACAAAAATGTATAACACTTAATATTTATTAACAAATATGAAACGCCTCTATAAGAAATGATGTACGTTTCTTGTCTTACTCATTGTCTCTTATGGAAAATATGTTTATTTAACAGAAAAATATTAAGTGTACATCATTGTAGGTGGGGTTATAACTGCTTTAAAAAAATGCAATAAACAATTGAGTGCCGTATTTAAAAAATAAAGTTGATGATGGTGTAACGAAAACGAAACGTCGTACGGAAAATCTCTTACCGCTGTTTTGTAGAACTTAAAAAGTGGCAATAAGAAAACGTCTTTTGTTTTTCCATATCTCTATAAATAACGTCAGAAAAAAATAAAAACGAAACCGGAAAATTTCTGTTTTTTCCGGATGTCTCCGGAAGTACTCGGAATTTTACGACTTTCTAAACGACATGTTGTTAGGCACCTAAATGCGCAACTTTGCAAACATTTAACCGACTTCGTATCTGTGGCACCCTGTATAATTTATATTATTCTTAAAAGTGGATCTAACCAATTGATTTTACATTTTTTTTACTGTTTGTTACTGTGTTACTGACGCATTTTGCTAAATTTTTCTCATTTTATTTACATTTATAAGTATAACTTAAGTCCAATATTAATACATCATAAATAAAATATAAATTTATATTGTTTTCCGTGATAATCCAGAAGTAGAATAAAAAAAGTATGATGTCTAAAATAATTTTAAAAAAATTTATAAATAAAGGTTACTTGCCTACTTGACTGTTGAGATCATCATATAATTTCAGCAGATTTTTTTAATCCTGTGACAGTATCGTGAATAACTCAAGTGAAAATAAATTGGGAGAAAGAGAAAATATATTTGCAAGAACCAGGTTCCACATTTTAGAGTTCACGAGTTTGAGGAACGGACAAACTGGGGTGATATTTGGGATACATACAAAAGTTGTGTGGGATACATACAAAAAGGTTGGTGTTTGTTCTGCAGCTTATAGGTAAACAAAAAAGATGCGACATAAAATTACCATGTTCACCATATTTATTGGATTTTTTTTTAACAAAAAATATTTCATACTTATTTTTAATAACAAAGGAATTATTTTAATTATATGTTTTATTTTTACCAATATTTACTCAAGATAGTAATAAACGTTGTTACACTTTGAAAAAATACTAACTTTTTGTTTTTTGGCATTTTAGGTATTTACTGTTACTTTTTTTTTATTTTCGGTAATTTATTATTGGATCGAAATTTAGGTTATTGTCTCGAAAGTTGCCTCCTCTCCAATTTTGACCAAATTTGGTATAGGGGGGTTTTTTGGGGCCCTGATTACGAATCTAAAAAAATATATTGGCAACGTTTCGTTTTCGGGATATTCATCATCAAAGTTGAAAATTAAACTAACCTTATTTACATTATTCCTCCTTATTTTTGCTCAGAATTCTTCATATTTACACTAAATTGTCACACAATATTTCACAAACACCTTTAAAAAACTTGTTTTTATATTTATTTTACATCTTTTTTCCATTTAATTCTAAACGTCCACTTTCACACGCCGCAACGTGGCCGCAACCATGTATACACTAGAGATTTTATAAACAAATATGGCTGCTGCCTTTGAACTTGAAAGTTCGCAATTTAATGGAAAAAAGGTGTAAAACAAATAAAAATACAAGGTTTTAAAAGGTGTTTATAAAATATTGTGTGCCACTTTAGTGTAAAAATTAAGAATTGTGTACAAAAAGCAGGGGGAATATAGTAAAAATAAGGTTAGTTTGATTTTCAAATTTGATTATGAATATCTCAAAAACAAAACGTTGCGATTTTTTTTTAAATTATAATCAGCGCCCCAAAAAACACAAGATTTTGTGGTAAAACTTTTATTAATTATTTAGTTTGGCTGTAACCAGTTTCAAGAAGGAGGCATTTTGGAAAAGTTTGAGCATTTTTAAGGTTAGGTCCGAGTAGGGCGTTATTACGTCATTACTTGAAAAATAGAAGTTTTCGACCAAATTTCACTACAGATTTGTGATTAGCGCCCCAAAAAACCCCCGCATACCAAATTTTATCGGCCGTGGGCCCGACAGGTACAAAAATTACCCTTTTTTCTAATTTAAATCACAAATTTCTTATATAAATTAAGTTAATTCTGTTGTGACTAAAAATAAGTATTAATTTTTTTCTTTATTCAAACATATCCATAAAAAAGTGTCCGATTAGAAAAAAGGATTATTTTAAGCCGCATTTCTTTTGTTTTAATTCAAATCATGCTATGTTTTTTAGAATTATACGAAAAAAATTACAAGGTGACTATTTCACATTTTTTTATTATGTAAAAAGCTACAAATCTAACTATGTTAATGACCCTGTATTTTTATAAGTAAAAGTAAGAAAAATTTTAAATCAATTAGGTATATGGAACATTTCAAGTACCTCAAATTAGTTTGTTTCATTCTATATTCTTAAAGCTAATTAAATTATAAACATACCAATGAAAATGATCCATTCTTCATCCAGTAATAGAAACACAACTCTACAGAACACTTTTAATATCTACAATAATTCTTGTATTTAATAAAAAAAAAATCTCGACCACTAATTAAACGCAATAGACTCAACACAAAAAAAAACTTATAAACTGACACTTCAAAAACAAAACCAAAATTTAACCCGATTTTAACTAATTTAAATAAAAAAACTAACCAAATTCGCGCGCCTCGAGCGAAGAGCTTTTTCAAAGGCCACTAGACCGCGTCGCATCAAAATCTAAGCTCATTGCCACTACGAACACACTTCTTCATTCACGATGCCCTCGGCGATCCCCGAAGATAGAATAGCACGTGGCCGATTATAACCGAACATCGGATAATCATGATTTTGATTGATGGAAAAAATAAAATTTATTTCGAGTTGATTGGATTTTTTTCCGTTGAGGTGGGGACAGAGGAGGGGACTTCGGAAAGGGTGATCATAGAGTTGAGTTTATTATAATTAATACATGACGCATTATTCGTTTATGTGGTAGCGATTATTAATTTTGGAAAGTTAATGTAGGAACCAGGGCCGTATCTAGGCGGTGGCGAGATGGGCGACCGCCAAGGGGGCGCAGCTACCTGGGGGCGCAAAATCGGCCATGAAAAATATTTTTTTATATCAGTTGTCAATACCGTAGTCATATTATTATTATTTTTTACTGAAAAAATTAATAAATAATTAAATTAAACAGAACAATTTTATAACAAATTTTCAACTTAAAGACTTCCTTTACTTATTTTTAAGTTTAATCATCCGCAAAAAAGGATGTATAGCTAACTTTATTTCAATTCTTTTAGTCAGATACAAACAGTTATTTTAAGTAAATCATGTCTCATTCAAAGAGTAGGCTAATATTTTCATATAAAGAAAATATTACCACAAAATTGGTATTTTAAAGAAACGAAATTATCGGATCAAAAAACTTTAAACATACAACTTGCACTTTAATTTTGTAAAATTTCCGAGAAAAAAACCCCTTTTCGTTGGGGGGTATTCTACCGGGTGGTGCATCGCCAGACTGGCAATAGAAAATCCCATGTAAATTTTGATACATTGAAATATTGGCTCCCCTATTGAATTTACAACAAGATTGTATTTTGTTTTAAATTGAATTGAATTTACAACAAAATGACTATTTTGAAGACGTTGATAAGATTAGCTCAGATTCTAAATTTCTTTTTTTTCTGATAAGGCAATTAAAAGTTATTTAAAAAAAAACTATTTGTAAAATCGTTGCATACCTGCTACATACCTTATTGAATCCACCAGTAATAAATAAAATGTCTTGTCAACTTTTTAATTGATGTTTTACTTTGTATTATTATTTCAACATGTTTTACAGTATTAAAGAAAATAACAATGATTAAATGGTATTATATGGAAAATAGTTATCGAAGAGTATCCGCCATTTCTTTCGTTTTTTCCTGACAGACACATTCCAAGTAAGACAACAGTTTAAAATATCGTTCATAAGTTTGAGACAAAAGGTACTGTTATTTTATTAATATATGGAACTGTTTAGAGCGAAATAATAATGTACGCGATAGAAGAGCTTAAGAAAATAATGCCGATTTAGCTGTTTTACTTCATATAGAAGAAAATAAAGGAATTAGCACCAGGCTTCTTGGCAAAGTTGTAGGAAAAAATCACAGCACAGTACTACGCAAATTAAAGAAATATAAATATCATCCGTACAAATATCAAAGACATCAGGAATTAAGGGCAGGCGATGAGATCCGAAGAGTAGATTTTTTTTTTGAAGTTATGGAAAGGGCGAATAACGATAGGGACTTGTTACGCAATATTTGTTTTGGTGACGAATGCACCTTCAAATTAAACAATGAACCAAACGTTCAAAACATCAGATACTGGGCAAAAGAAAATGAACACAGATTTGTATCTACAAAAAACTCAATACCCTCAAAAGGTAAACGTTTGGGCGGGTATTTTGGATATCGGATTATTGGACCTTTTTTTTTTTGAATCAAATTTGGGAACAGAAATTTTTTAGAACTATTACAAAATCAATGGGGCCGGCATTGGAAGAAGTTGCACCTGACAATCAAACATTAATTTGTATCAAATGGATGGTTGTCCTGCACCAATTCCGGGAAATAAGGAATATGTTCAAAATGTTTTCAATGGCCTCACTCTGGACCAAATTACACCATAAATTGGCCAGCTAGGTCTCCTGATCTTTCGCCAAACGACTTCTTCCTTTGGGGTCATATCAAAAATGTTATTTATACAAATTTGAGTTATCAAAATTTAGAAGAATTAAAAGTTTCAATTTCAGCGGCGTGCGATCGACTATCGGCATTTCAACTTCATAATGTAAGAACTGAATTTTATAACCGTTTAGGATATTGCTTAGAGTAAACGGAGGTCTGTTTAATTTTCTAATTAAAAAACATTAGCTTTTAGTTTCAATGTGTTGTGTTAAAACGTATTTTTAGATAGTTTTTAAGTGTGTTTTTCACCTTCCTATGAAATTGTTCCATTATGTAAAAATCTCATTATGTAGTTCAATGTAATTACTTGTATTTATTAAATGATTACAACCATTATTTTCTCTTCAATACTGTAGAACATGTTGAAATAACTAATACAAAGTAAAACGTGAATTAAAAAGTTGAAAAGACATTTTATTTATTACTGGTGGATTCATTAAGGTATGTAGCAGGTATGCAACGATTTTACAAATGCACCACTCGGTATATTCCCCAAACCACCCGGTCTGAGGGGGGGGGGGCCCAAATGTTAAGCCCCGCCAAGGGCGCGGCCATACCTAGATACGGCCCTGGTAGGAACTCGTTAAAATTTAATTTTGAGATACTAATTATTATTTGGTTGTCCTTATTACAACAAGTTTAAATAAAATAATCCTTGATTATAGCGTAACTTTTATTATTCTTCTTAAATTAATTTTTCTATTACCTGTTCACAATATGTTATTTTCTACCCTCGTTTTTCTTCGTAGCGACAATTTTTTTTTACATTCCTCCCAATGGAGAAACATTTACATGTGTACTCAACAACATATTTATAAATAATGAAACTATTAAATCCTCTTTATTTACTAGTCTACTCGAGAAGTGTGTTTCCTGCAAAAATATTTAAAAGGTTTTAAAAAATATGACCAATAGCTCATTCGACGCAAAAGGCAAATCTGAGAATGGCCTTTTAAGGATTTTTTTTGCCAATAAAAATTGCAAGTGTTATTAACAAGAAATAAAGCCATTTCGGTTTTTGATGGTAGCTCAAAAACTATAAGAGATAGCGGAGTAAAAAAATCTAGACTTCAAGTCCAAAATTTCTGTCAATGACGCATCGCTCGCTTTTAGAGTGCCCCGGGTTGTGTGGGGTCAGGGGAATTAATTCCAGTGGCGTACGCATTTTAGAAAATAAATGATAAAATTTCGTCAAAACATAAAAATATTTTTTACAAGCTATTTTCTCACATTTTCATCAACCCTTTAAATTAGTAACAAGCCTATATTATTTTGGTATTATTCGGATTAATGAAAAAATGTAATTTTTTTGCTTAATTTTGCACACCTCCTATTTTGAGGTCATAGAACACAAATTTAAGTTTTTTTGGCGATTTTTCAAACTTTTTTCCAAAAAAAAACGTTTTTTACTTTAATTTTATTTTGATTTTATTTTGCTACAGAAAAAAATAATAAAATTTTAGTCTTAAATAAATTAAAAAAGATGTAAAAGCAGAACGATAGACAATCCAAGTTAACCGACTTGCCAATTCACCACCGATCTTGCAATCTCAATATTAAATAGATATTCACACCTTTTGCTTCATAAAAATATCCCTATATAAGGAAAGAAAGCTCTGGATCATCAGCTTTTAGAATCCAATAACTATTTCGGGTCTTTCGTGTTCCATATTTAGGATTTCCATATCGAGAATATTTTTGTCAAACGCGGGTCGAGCAAAGCAAGGTTCCATACCTTATAAAAATATCATAAAAAAACTATTACAACCTGGTAACGGTCAACATTTTAAATTTCGAGTTAAATTCGGACGTAAACGTTTTACCTACTTTTTATTGAAAATTAAGGTTTTTCCTTACTTTTTAAGTGTTTTTTTTAATATTAACATAGTATGGTTTTTTAAATATTTTTCTCAAATGCAGAATTTAAGAATATGTCGTAAAATGGAATTAAACAAAATTATTATTTTTTTTAAAAACTATAAGAGGCAGCCAAAAAACAGCTTCTGATTCATGTTTAATAATCGAAAAGTAAAAGTGTGCAAAAAAATAGCGAAAAAATCGTATTTTCCAGTATCCGCATAATTACTAATATTGATTTTTTGCCTTTTAAAATTCTGAATACCGTACGCGAAAAAACTTTTGTTAAAGTTGACATATCTCTGCAGCATCCAAAGTGGTTAGTTCTGGATTTCGTTCCCGAATCCCATGGTAAACATTTTTAACCATTATTCGTTCTTTTAACGTTAACTGAGTTTTTTGTAGGCGGATAACTAGTTAAAGGTTGGTTAATATTCATAGTTTACAGAATTAAAAGCACTTAACAACACTAAATCTTTATATACAACTATATATACTAAATAAGATAAATAATAATAATAATAATAATAATAATAATAAACTATTATAAAATTGGCACAAAACAATATCTATATACTACAATTATTAGAAATTTATAATATTTAGAAAATACCCTTATAACAATTAAAATTTAAACTTACAAAATCTGTCCATATAATCAATAATAACTAAATAAAATCATCGAACAGCACGAAAACCCTGTCGATACGCTTATTTTCAAGTCTCTTCAAGTTGTAAACTAAGGAATGTGTGTTGCCACTTTTATTGTCTTCCCGATAACAATGATTTCAAGATCGCTGGCTGGTGATTTATTCTTGCGAATTATGACAACGTGGCGATGAAACTTTTGGCCGGTTCACTGTTATTTGAGCGGAAAAGTATATCATAGGCTTAAAAATCATTTACTAGTGTTAGATTTTTATTCAGCCGCTTCGTCGGTTGGGTGGCCGGTATTAAATGAGTCACTGACAGAAATTTTGGACTTTAGGTATAGTAACGTTGAAATTGGGCCTCACTCACAATATTTTTTTTAAAGTATTAAATATTAGTTAAAAAACTTTTTAAAAAATATGGTGTATTAAAAACATTTCGAAGAATTTATTCACGTTGAAATTTTAACTTAAAGGTAATTTCTTAACAAGTTAGACAATTAATTGTTGTTAAAAAAAATAATGCTTTGTTTATAATTACTTTATAACTTTTACAATATTACTCTGATTTTTATTTTTTTGTCAAATTTATAAAATTGTTATAAACAAAGGATTCTAATTTTTTAAACATTTATGGCGTTATCTTGCTAAGTATGTATATAAGAAGAGCTTCACGAAGCAAAAAATTTAACGATAATTATTTAAGCCTTTTTAAAATCGTAGTTGGGTCTAAGAGTTTCATGGTTATTATAAGTAATACATACTGGTAAACAAAAATTATTTTTTTAGGGACATGGACAAAATAAGGTGATTATTATGTACAACTTTCCGAAAAGTCGAGAATGACCTTAGT